>JAQZBX010030293.1:0-26882 GCA_029593785.1 Cabassous unicinctus | reverse complement strand
AGTCTTAATTTCCATGGCAATGATAATTAGCTATAAATTTTAAATCATTCCTGAGCACCTTTCAAAAAGTACCAGCGTCTGAATCTTGACTGCACAAAGTTCTTTAAATTTTGCAAAGATAAATCACTGTAGCATAAAGAGAATATGAACAAAGTGAATTAAAAATATATGTTGGCTCTAACGTCAATAAATTTAATTTTAAAAGCTAGATTGCATGAGAAAGTGAATTTAGGCTTATGTATTTGCAGTTGCTTTCTGACATAGACGGTTACTATCTGATTTATTTGAATCAAACAATGTGCCAATCAAAGGTATACCTTACATTCATATGGAGCTTTATGTTTACAAAATTCTATCACTGAAATTTTCTCATTTAATCATCACATCTACTCCTTTATTTAGTTATTATATCCTCATTCGCTTTATACAAAGGAGATAAAGTTACTTATCAAAAGTCCTTTATGCTGGTGAGTTCTTATATTCCTATCTTTTGACCTTGTCTGCTTACTTGACACCATACCACAAATGCTACTTTAGAGGAATGGGAGATAATAAAGAACAATACGTAACATATGACCCTAGCTAAACCACAATACTTCTCATTGAACTTTTTCAAGTTTGTAGCAATTTTGCTTAAACTTTACTTAAGGATTCTAAAATCCAGTTCAAAGAGCCTCTCACTTAGTACCAAACCTAACCACACTACAAAGGCAAAATTAGGAGATTCAGTGCTGGAATGAGAGGGTAAGAACATGAGAAGAATAAAAAAGAAAAAGGAAAAGCAACACCAAAAGGAAGTTTCATTTAAAAGGATTAAACATATAAATGCTCCCCAGTGTAACAGAGTTAGACTCATTTACAGGTTCTCTACTCTTGGCTCTTCTGCCTCTTTGATTTGAACCTATAATTAGCACTATACTTGTTAAACATATGTCCCAGAGACTTAAATCTTTGGTCTGTTCATGTGCCAGTTGAGCCCTCAATTTCAGCAGTTACAACACCTACTCTCCAGTTCATTGGACTCACCCAGAACAACGAACAAGGAGAGGATGACAGACAATGCCCATCCCAAGGAACAGAGAGTATCTGCAACTGCAAGCAAGATAGTCCCATCCATCTGCCTCATGGGATCTAAGCTCCCTCTCAATTAGAAGCAGAATGGCTATCACCATCCCCACATCCTCAAGACTGGGGAATGACAATGGACTAAAGTAGACTTATTATTATTCAACTATAGACTTATTGTTCTATCAATGGAAGAACTCTTATCAATGATATAAAGGCAGTGGCCCCCAGAGGTTCTGAGGGATGGGAGAGGGAAGAATAGGTGTAATATGGGGGCATTTTTGGGACATTGGAGTTGTCCTGCATGACATCGCAGTGACAGATACAGACCATTGTATATTTTGTCATAACCTACAAAATTGTGTGGGACAGAGTGTAAACTACAATGTAAACAATAGTTAGGAGCAATGTTTCAATATGGGCTCATCAATTGTGACAAATGTACCACACTAATGAAGGATGTTGTTGATGTGGGAAAGTGTGGGAGGGGATGGAGGAGGGGCATATGGGAATCCCCTATATTTTTTACGTAACATTTATGTATTCTAAAGCTCCTTTAAAAATAAAAAAAAGTGAATTAAAAAAAAAGGATTAAACACAAATAAGCCAAAGGCAATAACTCCAGGGGCTCCCAGCCCATGCTCCCACACTATGGGAATGTGGCCACTGTGAAATAACGTTGGCCTGGATGGCAGAAAACCACATGCCCAACAGCTATGTTTGAGCTATTACCTTTAATTTGCCCCCAATAATCACCAAGATCCATTTTTACTTACCCAATCACTTGATGCTCATAATGCTGCAGTGTCCTCTTGAGAGTTTGCTGGATCGTTTGAGGCTACAGAGTAATAATAATAAACAACACATTATCAGCAAATCAGTGCCAGCCCCATTTTGAGCATTACAGGCAGATGCATACTTCCGATTTATCTCATAAGAGTTTTCACTTTACAATATTAACCCATTTTGCATCTTGCCATGTGTTTTCCCCACAGGAGCTAATACAAGGCACTCAGCCATTACCCAGAATTTCCCAGTTTCAAGTACGACAGTAGTATTTTCTAGTCATATCTTTTCCAAATCTTTTGTACCAACTATTAAGTTCAGTAAAATACTCGTTGGATGACTGCAATAAACCTAGGTGTTTGGGGGGGTGGGGGGGTGGAAGGCCATGAAGGAAGTGTGTATTAGAGGGATAGTGTAGACCCCAGTTCTTCCTTTCCAGTGTACGTAATGATCAACTGAAACGAAATGCCACATCCTAATACTTTGTTTTATCAAGGACGGTCTAGCAAACAGCAGTAAATTGAGTTAAAATAGTCAACATCACATTGAGATATTTGTAAACAAGATGATCTTTCTTTTTTCCTATAACTTCTCTGTCTGAGGGGACTAAGGCAGATGGGAAGCAGGTGATGCAGGATCCCACAGCCATCACTCCAAGCAGAGTCGCTCAAAGGGCATCCCTGCCCCAAGGAAATTCAAGCAAGGGTCCCGGGACCAACTAGATGGGCCACAGGTACTTTGGACAAGAAAGGGGAGGGGGTGTCTGAGGCAAACACTCGCACAGCTTATGGCCGAATTTAGTAACCCTCTCCTCGCCATGACAGCTCAAGGTAGAATTTCTTAATCCCAGATCAAGAACTAGGTAAGTTATTCTTAGACTTACTCAGGCAGCAGAGCATGAACTGGAATTTCAGATCTAGGGAGCCACGAAAGGATTCTACAAGGTAGATTTTATTAACAAATTATGATAAGAACCAAATTCTCAATGGCAAGAGTGAATTTTAAAAATGATAAAAACCTCTAGCCAAGTAACTAGGAAAGAAGCAATCAAAGGCTCAGCAGAACATTGGTTCATTATAGCCAAGGAGGAACTGCGGGTGGGGAGAGGTGAGGCAGAGTCATAGCTTGGTAATCTCGTGGGCTGCTGCTAATTAGCTATACGAACCTAGATGAGCCATGTACCCTCTAAAATGATAATACAGAGAAAGGGGCTAGCACTGTGGTGGTAGCTAAAATGCAAGTAATAAGTATCAGTTATTTCCCTTCAAAGTGACTGTCTTTTTTAAAAATATAGATGTTAAAGGAAACTACAGAGGTTTATTCGACTCCTTCTATGTCAGGGTTCACTTGAACCTCCTCCATGTCTACTTCCTTAATAAAACATCCAGGATTAGAGATTAACAATCCCCTAATCTAACACCCTTCAAAGCCTTAATATCCTCCTTGCTAGGAAATGGTTATTTGAGAACTGGCAGGAAGCATAAGCGGCTTAATCAGGGGCATCCACTAAGATCACCCTACACTACCGTTCAGCACAACCACTGCGCAAACCCGAGGCCTCAGGCATGTCGTTCACTTCAGCCAAGCCGATCCGAAATTAATTTGGGGTGGGGGGGGTCAGCTCCAAGAGTCCAGAGGAAGGGGAGCAGAGCGCCTCCTCTCGGCAGCTGTTTTACATTTACACAGTTGAGAAAGGTAAGCTCAAGACCTCAGACTGGCACAGTTGTCTCTACTCATTGGGATAACTGCAGAATAAATGGAGTGCACCTGGGAAAGAAAAACTCCTTAAACAAGCAGCACAGGAGCCATTGAGAGCTCTGGGAAGAAGGAAGCAGATACAGTGATCCTAGAGCACGGGAAAAGCGTGCTTTAATAAACCACCCCAAGGCCAACCTAAACCAATCATTACCAGCCACTGGCTCAAAACCCCTGGGAGCTGGGCCTCTTGAACTGGCTTGTTAGTTTCTGAGCCAAGATAACTTTCCCTTTGGCAATGTGCCCAAAAAGCAGTGCCTCTCCACCGAGGGATTATCCTTCCAATAACCTCTGGTCACAGCACATGGGACAGAAAGCAGGAACGAGATGCATAGGGCCAGCTAAGACCAAATGACCTCATTTGTACAAAAGGACATTTTTTTCCTGCACCAGGAATGTCCCAGTCATTGGAAAGCACATGTTTGTGAAAAGAGTTAAGCCTTTTAAAGAGCTGATTTTTTTTCTTGTGTGAAACAATTACTTCTACTCCCAGCAGGAGTCAAATTTATAGTTTCCAAATAGATTAAAAGGAAAATGTTCTCTGGGCACGTTCAACAAGGCTTCGGGCTTATAAAGTATTAATATACTTCCTGATGCTCGCCAAAGCCTCTGGGCACACTCCAGCGTCCTAAGCTACAGCCACAGCAGCTGACCACAGAGTGTCTCCTGACCTTCTGCAAGCCCAGGTGGACCTCAACGCAGACCCGACCCCTCAGAATATCTTATCACCATGGATTCACCCCAGCCTTCTTCAGAGTTGGCCTGGCTGCCTCAACCCCGGCCTAATCAGTGAGAAGCACCTTCACACAATCTGGGAGTCTCTCTGAACAGAACCTAAAGCATGAAGTGAAGACCTACATACAGGCCAAAGCCTTCGGTAGGGACAACTTCTACGTAGGGGTATTAAGGTTTGTTTCTTCCACAAAACATTACAAAGTGCTCACGTAAGCCAATGATGCAGGGCAGTGTAGGTTAGTGGGAAAAGCAAGGGCTTTGAAGACACCCAGACTTTCTCTCCTCTTCTTTACGAATTCAGCCCCATAACTGCATCCTACTCGGCAGTACCAACCAACCTTCTACAGGCCAAGATCTCATTCCTCTTATCTGCATCTGACCTTTCCTTTAAGAAAGAGTTTAGAGAGATGTTTTAGAAACGAGACTGTGAGGTCAAGTTGAGTTCAAAATCCAGTTCTGTGATTCATTGGGGCAATTTACTTAAACTCCCTGAAATAAATTCCCTTATCTAGATATTATTCTTATGGGAATTATTTGAGATGACTAATGCAAAGTGTCTGGTACACAGTAGGTACGTAATAAATGATAGTTATGACTATAGTAGGCTGAAAAACATGATTTCTAGCTTCAAGACTGTCATAATCTAGTGGAGAGGCACAAGGTGTAGGTTAGAAAACCCATCCCACAAGTGTAATATTTTGAGGTCCTTAACACCGAAAAAAATCAGTAGTGCTACCACTTCTAATCATGAGAAGAAAACGGTGCCAAGTCGAGTAGTCAGAGGAAGACATAGGAAAATGGCAGCCAAATTTATAAGTATTTCCAGTGAAACATTCAGATCAGTCCAGAGAGATGGTGACACAAGTGGAATTCTCAAAAGTAAGACCGAGGATTGTTATTGTGTCCCCAAAAAGAAATGTCAAAGCCCTAACCCCCAGTACTTGAGAATGTGACCTTATTTGGGGAAAGGATCAGTGCAGATGGAATTAGTTAGATTAAGATGAGGTCAATGGGGAGTCGGTGCGGCTCAGTGGTTGAGCCCCAGCTTCCTACGTACAAGGTTCCAGGTTCAATCCCCGGCCCAGTACCTTGGAAAAATGAGGTCATACTGGGGTAAGGTGGGCCCTTAACCTAAAATGGCTGGTCTCCTTATAAGAAGAGGAGAAGAGACACACAGAGAGAGATCACCACAGAAACTGAGGGCAGAGCCCCGTGAAGACAGAGCTTGGCGTGAAGCATCTACAAGCCAAGGGACACCAAGGATTGCCGGCAAACACCAAAAGCTACACAGGACAGGAAGGACGTGCCCCCTACGGTTTCCAAGGCAGTGTGGACCTGCTGACATCTTGATTTCAGACTTCTGGCCTCCAAAACTGTGAGACAATGAAATTCTGTTGTTTGAAGCCATCCAGTTTGTGGTACCTTGTCCCAGCAGCCTGGGAGAGACCTCGAGCCAGGCCTCCACGGAGGAGGACACTGAAATACAAACACGAAGAGCAGACCCCAGACATCATACTTTGCTACCAATAAGAAGTAAACCATGAATCCCCTTCCTAGGACACACAGAAATGTGCCACAGGAGAGTGGGTGGTCTAATGACTTCATAGCCAAATGCTGGAGGATCTGAGAGACAAACCCCACTGCTCCTGTCACAACAAGAAAACCCAAGCGGTCTGTCTGGGATTTGTGTTCTCTGCTTCCAATGCAGCACAAAGAAGCAATGGAAAGAAAGCGGCTGGAAGGAGGAAGCGGCCCATCGGGGTCCTGCGTTGGCACTGTCGTGGGCTCAGGCAGAAGGCAGCCTGGAGCTTCCCTCACAGGGTGACGAGAAGCCAGCTTCATCTCTCGTCTCATTAACGGCTCACTCTCCTTAGCTAGCAGTGAGTGACCCCACAGACCAAATGTTCTGCTCATGAAAGGTCATGAGAGCCAAACAGCCGGCCATGAAACAGTCCCAGCAGGGCCGGAGAAACGATCCCTGAGGAGTGGGAGGAAACGGTTCCCAGCAGCCGGCCCTGCCTGCTCAGACAGTCCTGCGGAGGCTCCCACACAGCCCTGCTCTGGATATCCGTGCCAGATGGTGCGCGGATCAGGAAGGAGGCAGGAAGTCAAGATGTGTGTGTGCAGCATGCAAAGTACACGTTCGCCTCTGTGTTACAGAGCGGAGGCAGTCAAGGTTCAGGGAGGTGCAGTAAGTACCCCAAGATCACACAGCCAGTAAGTGGATAGGTCCCCGGAAGCAAGGACTAGCTTCCAGCATGCTCTCTTTTCACTAGATGCCCTTGAAGGTCTCATCCACCTTTAACACTCTGTGATTCTATCTTCTTGTTGTACATAGTACTTCATCATGCAAAAAAAAAAAGAAAACTTCAAAAAAAATTTTTTTTAATCTCACTTCTGCTTGGTGACACTTACCTACAAGCTACAGGATTGATGGAAACAATAGGCCTGTCTTTAAAGAAACGTTCGTATATAGTTATATCATTTATTTATTTAAATATGAGAAAATCATCAATGTCAGAAACTAAATGATATGGATAAATGCTTAATTACTAATGTCTTAAGGCGAAGATTTTCTCCTCTGTCTGCACATTAAAATCACCTGGGGAGCTTTTAAAACTTTATCAGTGCCTGAGAGTTAGCTCCAAATTCTCCCATTCATATGGGGTAGGGCCCAGTTCCTTCTAACGTGTAGCCAGGGTTGAAAACCTTGCATTTAAGGTATAAACTCGATGATGAAGACCTATACTCTATAACCCTTATGTAAGTGAACCATCATTACTGAGAGTATCTTCTTCATTCAAATACCAAGAGAAGTAAACTTCTGAGAAATGTTCACACGTAACTGCTACATTCAAACATAGTCCTGGGAAGCAGATGTGGCTCAAGTGGTTGGGCATCCATCTACCATATGGAAGGACCTGGGTTCGCTCCCTGGGACCTCCTGGTAAAAATTTTAAAAATTAAAAAAAAAAAAAAAAAACATAGTCCTATTTATTAGCTGTCACTAATGGCTTATAATCAAACATAAATTTGTTAGGTAAACAAAGAGTTACACTGCTTAGAGGATAAATATAGGATTGGTTTTTAATTTCTGAGTAATTCACTCCCATGCACATAAGTCAACATTCAGTTTGGTGCAGACGTACACACAGTACAACAGCTAGTGATTTTATTGTTCTATGCCAGGCATGACTTTAAGACCTTTATAGATATATTTACTCCTCTGATAGTCACAGCAACATTATAAGGTAGGTTTTATTCTTTTCCTCATTGTACAGATGAGAAAACTAACACTCAGAAAATTTAAACTGCCTCATGTCACTAGGCTGGAAAGGGGCAAAGCCAGGACTGAAACCCAGGAAATCTGGCTCTGACCTAGCCTGCTGCACATAATGCTTAACGCTTTGCATTTGGTGGAGCCCTTTACACTTCACTTTTTTAATGCATATTATCCCAATTAATCCTGCCACCAACCCAGTGAAATAGTCAGGGCTAATGTGATTATCACCATTTGACTGAAAAGGAGCCAGAGTTAGAGAGATTAGATGATCAGCCCAAGGTCGCAGAGCTAAGAAGTAAAGAAGCTTTTCCATCTCTTCCCCAAAGAAACCATCTTCATTAAGAAAGAATTGTCTTGTGCTCGCTTCGGCAGCACATATACTAAAATTGGAAGAAAGCATTGTCTGGATGTGTGTGTTGTAACAACAACACAAAATTAGAGCATCACATGCATGCAACATTATTGAACGTTTCTTGAGGACACATTTAATGTTCTTTAAACCCAACCTGTATCAACAAGGAAGGTCACAGGCAAAACCGTGAAGTATGCCTTGTCTTAGGTGCACTCCCGCTTTCCATTCCTGGGCGTTTTCTCGTCATCTGGCTCACCTCTCCCCACCATCTTGGCCCACAGTGTCTTCATGCTGCCTTCTGAGAGGCTGAATCCCCACCACCGTCATCTGAACACCCACACAGGGCTCCACAATCACTCACTGCATACTCTCCTTTCCTCATCAAATTTTCAAATCCCCTTGGCACTATGATCCCAGGAGGTCTTCAAGAGGAACTCTACCTCCATTCCCTCAAAACCTGAATCCTCACTAAGGTATGGTATGAAAGAGCCTTACATATTTATAAGATGGTCCTGAATCTCTAGGGGTAGAATTTTTGTAGATATGCTTGTCAGGGAGACCAGCTGAAAGGCAAGGAACTCTTCACTTCATGCCCCAGTCACAATACTGAGGTCTCCACTTTCTCCACAGCATAAGATCATTTTGCTCTTCAGGACACGATATACCAAATTCCATAATGTAAAAGGATCAGAACTATAATGTTAGGTATCCTGTCTTTAGGGCCAGGCCAACAGACATTAATGGATCCAATTACATGACTGACATTATCAAAAAAACCGGTCAAAATAATGCCACTTGAAACAAGTAGTTTAACTTCTTCTGAAAGAGAAGTAAGTGTAGTAATCAATCTTGCTAAACATCCAGACATGATATTCATTTTCCCAGCCTCTGAATAAACGTACTACATTTAAACCAAAAAAAAAAAAAGACTGCAAATTAAATATAGACCTTTGAGTCAGGACCTCTGTATTTCAAGGCCAGCTGTTCTGGGACCTTTTAATAAAATTAGTCAAAATCTCTTCACCTGGGAGTTAGAACCTTGGGAAAGAAATGCCTCCATTTTCCCATCTGAAAAACATAGTTCTCAGGGCCATTTTGAAGAATTGCATTGCAAAGTTAAGCACTTGGAAATACAAGGCCAGAGCAGACTGGTGAACAAGCCACCTCCTCTGGCTAGTCATAACTTTGTAGAAGGATGGCAGCTCTTCCGGAAGGGTGGAATACCATTCCAAGAGACACCCCAGGAAGGTGCTAAACAAAATGGTGTTCCAGATGATTAATTACAAAAAGTAAAAATGCTGTGTTAAAATAAAAAAAGAAGCTAGATATGCATTATAATATAGCTAGAGTTCTACCAGCAGTGGTGAAGCTTCTGTTCGATTTTATCCAATCTCCCCTTTATTCTCATATAAGGTCATGCATTTGAGTGATCTGATGTGACCTTAGGGTGAAGGCTGACACCATGCTAGGTGACACATAAATGGATTCTGAATGCTAACCTTGGCCTTATTAGAAATGTATTCTAATTAGCAATGCCCAGTGGTTATTACCATTGTGATTAATTGTAACTGGATATACTTAACAATATAATTCTTTCTATATAAAATATATTTGCTTTCTAAGCATTTTCCCATCTGTTGCTTTGTTTTAATGGCTTTCCAAAAATAGTCACTGGAGTTCAATCTAAGACCTAATACCATCAACACTAATTTAAGCTTAAAACATGCACTCCCAGAACTGAAATAGAGTCAAACGGTTATTCAGTCCTTCTCCTACCTTCAGGTAGGAGGACATTTAAGTCATCCAGGAAATTCTGTTGTTTTCAAAGAGCTCCAGAGAGTCATAACGCCAGCTTCAGTCTGTGTAACACTTCACAGTTTACAAATCACTTGCTTTTTCTTCGTCTCATTAGACAGTCACCACAACCTCTCAGGGCTCAGGTAGAATTACCCACATTTTACAGATGAAAAAACTGAGAATCAAAGAGGTTCGAGTATTTGGCCCACTGCACAGCTGTACAGAGGCGCCAGCAAAACTCCTGCTTAGGTCTGCACTACTCCTGCCACAGGCTGCTGCCCGACGGAAACTCACCTCACCGCGGTGCCTATTAGGAAATTCTCCCACGTATCTCACTCAAATTCCTTATTTCCTTTTATTTTGTCTTTAATGTGGAGATGAAAACAATGTAAAGCCATTTTTCCAAAATTTGTAAATGTTGCTGCTGCTATTTAAATAATTCTGGTAGATCATCAGCTTTTTCTAGTAGGAAGACTTTCTAGGAGCTGAATGCCTCACTGGTCTGAATTAAAATATTCACTCTGAGACGAGGTGGTCCTGCTTCTAGACCCCTTTCTAGGAAAATGGATCATGCTGCGCCACAAGCCTTTCGGAGAACATGGCTCCACTTTAGAGCCCCTAAACCAAACAGATGGGACAGATCTGATGGTGCACAGCGTGAAGTAAGAGTGAGCTTTCTGATCACACATTGCAATGCCCCGGGTGGTGACTGTCAAACATTGGGTTCGACGTATTCCATGTGTCAAGTCATTTGATGCTCGCAAAAATCCTACAAGAAAGGAGTGATTGTCCCAATTTTATAGATGTGAAAACTGAAATTTAGAGAAGTTAAGTAACTTGCCCCAAGTCACATAGTAATAAATATCTGAGTCAGAAATGTCTGCCTCCAAAACCCAAGCTTTTAACCTTCTCCTCGGAACAGGAATACCTTGTTCAATCTTTGTAAGGCAGAGAAGATTACAGTTGAAAGGGCAAACTGTTTACTGTGTGATTTCGGATGAAGCATTTACTTTTCTGAACCTCAGGTTCCTTTTTTATAAGAGAAGGATATTCCTGGCATAACTATTTCTCAGGAATGTTGTGAGGTCAAAATGAAATAAAACTTTTAAACTGTATACAAATATGTATTGTATGATGACTCTATGCATAACTCTCTCGATGAGAAGATGGTCAAAGAATTGTTCTATTGTGCTAAACTGACCATGTCTAACATCTAGGACTGTTGCCAGGATGTCTCACGGCCCAAATGACAGCAATTAGTAGATGCTGCAAAGCCAACTCATGCCTTTCAACTCACAGGTACCCTACTGGATACCAATGGCCCTCATGTCAGGAAATCATTTCTAACCTTTCAAAATACCTTTGTAGCCTCCATATGAATATTTCCTAAAAATTCCCTATTGTTTCCAGTGACTACAATGAAGGTCTCCCAACAAGAGCCTAGAAAAAGTAATCTTTCTAACAGCTTAACTTTTAAATTAAAGCATAAAATGGGGACATATTTTGTCACCCCTAAATGCTCCAGCTTAATCAATAATTTGTAATTGGGTGACAGAGGAGTTTTCTCCAATCACCAAGCAGGGTGTTGAGCAATAAAAGTAACATATCTAAAGTAACAGTGCATGGGAAAGCAGGGGAAATTAGAGCAAATAACTCATAGGAAAAGGAAGTGGAGAAGAACCTTTCAGGAAGCATTACACCTAATAGTGTTTAGGGGTGTATTGGCTCTTTGTCACATTGAGCAAGATGATTCCTAAAGTAAGGAAAAGTCCTCAACCACCTTGACTAAGAAGGGAGTCTTCTGAATGGACTTGAGCATTCAGATTTCCTTTGCGAGATCTCCCCTACAGTAAGAAATATCTTTAAACCATGTGGACTGAAGAACTTGGCAGGAGATTCTTTTTGCTTTGACTCTACATCAATTGGAACAGACTTCTGATTATAACTTGGTTTCTCAAGTAGCCTAACAGGTAAGAAATGGTCTGACCATGCAGAACTGAGTAATAAGACAAGACTCAATTCACAGTTATTGCTCATTGTAAATAAGTAAATTGTCATTCAGATGCCAACCAAAGTGCCATGTGCATTTTGTTTAGCCAGTCAGTGTCTGAGAGTCGAAATACTTCAGGACACCGACAAGAGCAAGCCCTGGAGTTTAAAATCTCAGGTGCTGAAACATGCAGGAATCATCAAATCACTACCCAAGGTGAGTCCTGCCCAGGTCTCCTGCTTCCACCTCTCTTAGAAATATGCTGTTTCCTCAGTCCTCCTAATAAACGCATGCACAATGTATGCAAAGAAGTGCATCCCCTTATGCATGTAGCTCGTGTCTTCCTTTACATTCAGAAATCAACTGCAAGCACCGCCACTGCTCTTCCCAGATTCGCACCACGAGGGGCTCTTGACACTGAGCTCATGGCGGCACACCCGTGGCAGGCTGGAGCACACAACGTGACAGTGGACAGGCAGAGCAGGCCAGCCGAGAGGCAGCTCCCTGATGGAGAAGGAGCTCTTCGTCTTTTCTAACGGAGGGCTACGGCGTGGGGACGCATCAAGCTGTTGGGAACTAAATCGGGGAGAGGAGGTAAGGTCGAGAAAACCAGCGGGACCCTGCGACCAGCCACCCCTCAGCAAGTCACAAAGCAGAAAACGCAGCGGCACTGGGTATTGTCCTGAGGATGGAGCCATCCATGGCCGCGGGGGAGGCGGGGACGGTGGGAAGAGCTTAGGGTCTGAACCAGGAGCATCCGGCACTAAAATGCAGGTGGGTAGTAGCTCCCTGGCTTCGGGCAAATTACTGCTCCTCTCCCAGGCTCAGTCTTCTCGTCCTTAAACTGGGCCTGCCTACCTCTTACGTTTGCTAGGTGGATCAGGATGGGATAATGCATCTTCAAAATATGATATAAATCATTGCGGTTTTAAGCCAAAAATACATGCTTTGTGAATTCTAAACAGATGTTACTTCTTGCTAAGTGGCTTTTCCGTATGGAAAGTATAGGTCAACACATCATTGTGTCACAGTCCTGAAGTAGAGAAAATTAAAAGAAAAAGAAAAGCCTTGTGGTCTGAGATATTAAGAAACAGAGTGCAGTGGGTGAAAGCCCCTGGTTTTTTCAAGCTTCTCTTCAGACCTGTTTACACTAACAACTAAACAAAATCAGCCTTTAACCACAAAACGGCTATTTGAACGTGAATCGTTGTGAAGGACATTTTAGAAGCTCCAACAGAAGACATCAAAACTTGTTCTCATTAGAACCAACTTTTTAAACTAAGTGGTATTTCTTCCAGCCACTTGTCTCCTTATCTAATGGAAAATTAGCAACTGGGAAGGGGGGAGGGAGTGAAAGGATGTGAGTAAGAAAAGGCTATTGGGAACAGCTGCCCACAGAAAAGTGGGAAATGGTTCTGGCACAGTGTCGCTGGTTTTGGTTTTATTTTTTCCAAAGCTTTTCTAGAATACTATATCCACTTTAAATAGCCCTCTCTGCCCTTCAGCATTACAAATATTAATCAAACATTGACCCACACAAGTCATATAGATAAACACGCACACACATTCACACCGAACAACTGGGGATTTCAATGCTATGGTGCTGAGGAGTAAGATACTGTTTGAATACCATTCACCATTTTTCAGCTTCTAAAAACATTTTAATCTCTTTGCATGCGTGAGGGTTCTAAACTGGAATTTCCAAGGCAACCTCAATGCCGGGGCATCCATAGTTGGCACAACACAAATTAATTCATAAATTATTCACTTAAGTTAGTAAATTCTCTAGATGTTCTAAGCATTATGAAACACAAGGACAATATCAGCCCCGCTTAGTCCTATGAGCCTTATTTGAAATGAACCCTAAACTAGCAATATTAAGTTATACTTAATATATATAAAAATTAAAGATAAGTTAATATATTTATTATATTAATATATTTTAATATATTTTAAATTAAATATATAAATATAAATATTTTTATTTAATATATAAATTAAATAATTTAGCATGCAAAACTTAGAAGTATAATGCCATGCCACATCATCAAATGTCATGTACTGATATCTTATTTTTCCCTCCCAAGTTGATCTATGTTAATCATACAGACCAAGAACATTAAATAACATATTGGAGCTACAGAGATTTCTTGGCGGCTGCCTGAGAAGTGCCTAGAAGCACCCTACTAAATAGTCTTCAGTTTACAGCAGAGTCTTGTGGGTCCAGGCACTAGATCTAATTTTAGGATCACCAGGAAAGCTATCCCTTCCCTAACCCACCCATCCTCCAATCCTTCCTGCAAAAAAAAAGCTGACCTTTCCACACCAGCCCAGGTGCTTAAAATCAAGGGTGGTACTTTTCAATTAATACATCAATATGATCAGTATTAAAATGTACACAGTCCCATTTGTCTGTGGGAGAGACCCAGCAGACCCTTTTGGCTTGAGATTCTTCTGATCTAGTAATCAAGAGAAAGAGGTACAGAGGGAGATGAGAGGGGGGGATGGGAGAGAAATGAGAGAGAGAAAGAGACAGAACAGGGACTAGCAACAAGAAATTTCCCTACCCCACAATTTTCTCTCAACCTTAACCCATAATATATCAGTGATTAAACTAGGATAAACCTCCAAGGGGAAACACACTTTACTTTGCTATACCTTTGCTTCCACTTGTATTACTTACACTGGAAGGGCAAAATATTAAAATATTTAGTTATGTTCGTTTTTAAAAATGTTTCTAGAAGGGTGTGACAATTTGATTTATAATGCACATAGAGTAATTGAATACCTTAACTAATGGCAAATAATTCCCATCTGATCTTATTTTTAAATCCATATTTGTAGATTCATAACTATAGTTACACAATGGTAGTATTTTACTGACCCATGTTTGAAAGACTTACAAGTATGTATTGTTTGAAAAAGTATGTCTCTTGGTAGAAACTGCAGTAAAATGCTTCTTCCAGTTACATGTCCAATAGACTTGTTAATTTCCATCATTACTGTCATCATTAATACCACTGATTATGATGATATATTCCATCTCTATAGCAATAATTGGATATCTGCGTTAACTAGGTATTGGGGACCTAGATTACCTACCTGGATTTTTCTAAATAGTCAAGAATGTCATACTGATGGTAGCAAATTACATTTACAATTTAATTTAGTATTTGATTTCCTCTACCTCCACCCCCATGCCAAGAAAGCAGCTGAATAATGAGAGAACATGTGCAAGTGCTTACTGACTCAGCAGGCGGCAGCCCTAGGTACCACACTTCACACACAAGACAAATCCCGTCCACTCCCCTTACGTGTGAAAGTTAGGGTTGTACTTTGTAAGCACACTTGTGAAGAAAGAATTTTAATTCAGAGAAAATGAAAGACTGTTTTTTTTTATTTTTTGAAATGTGTTTATAATGGCACATAAAGTTAGCCCAAGTAGGGGCAAAAAAAAAAAAAGACTTTACAGCTTGCAAACACTGTCAGGTCCACAAAGCATTTACCGATCTTTATATCAGGTGGAAACACTATCTCTTGCCAGCATCCACACTAGAAACTCCCTCATATCTGTCTGAAGCTTCAAATAGAATTACAATAGACTGTAGCTAAGATTTCCTTTCCCTCAGTCTCTGTCCCAACACAACATAATCATCCAATCATTATTACTGCTTACACTACATGCCTTTGGAGGCAGATTCTTTTATTAAAGCGGTAAAAGACATTTTTATTACTTCTGGCAAATTTTTAAAAGATACAATGACAGTAATTATGCCTATTCCCAATTTCTAGTTAATGGCAGTTTTTAAATTCAGAAACCAGTGACAGCATCATTTTCTCTTCTGCCCCATATAGTCAATCTTATTACTCAAAAATGTTATATAAACTCGGTTTATAGCTGTAAATACTATGATAAAACCACAATTTTTAGGACTCTCTGCACCCTTTCTTTTCTGGAAAATAAATAAATTCAAATTTAAAAATCAAATATTTGATAAGACAATGTTCAAAAATTACAACATCTCTTATACACAAATTCAAGCAATTTCACAAAGGAAATAAATGAAACTGGCCAACTCATAGTGACACTGCACTGAGAGGATTTGGTTGATGGCCACCTAAAAGAGACACTGTTTCCTGGGTGGAGGTCTACAGAAATTTACTGAATTAAGATGAAAAGCTTCTCACTAGTACAGCGACAGGCTTGCCTGAAATTTCCTGTTGGGGCAAGGTGATTTCTACCAAAAAAGAGGTTAGAAGAAAGGTAAAATCTTTCTTAAATGTCATTCCTGAAATAGCCATAACAGAATAACAAAAGAAAATGGGGGGCAGGGAGGGATTAGAGGCATTTTCCTGAAAGAACTGAGACATCTCAAATTCCTGGCACAGGAGAGGCTAACAACAAATACCTGTTGAATGAACTAATGTTGAATTCTTTAAAAAAACAGAGTTATATCATGTGGGAAGAACTTGTTCTTTCCTCCCGAAGGAATGAAACTTAAAACGACCGATTATAATTGCTTACATTTGTATATTCTCTGTTTTGTCCAGTTTGTTTTTGTTATTATTGTTGATTTTCTTTTTCTAAAGCACATTTGTATTTATTTGCTTATTTGGATCTTACGTTTGTGCAGTAGAATTTGAATAATTATCTTACCATCTGAGTTTATCCATTTAATAAATATTTATTAAGCAACTACTATGCCAGGTATATAGTAGACACTGGGGATTCAGCAGTATATAAAATAGACAAAAATCCTTCCCTGACCAAAATTCACTCAGAAGGAAAGGGAGAGGGTCAAAGAGCTACATTTGATTTCGTATGTTCTGCTTGGCCTTATTTTACCTTCTGCACCTCCTATCTTTCAACGGTATATAATATTTCAATATAATAATAACACAGAATGCTATTCACTTGGCTTCTAATACCTCAAGAGTCCCCTCCATTAGTGACCTCCCACTAGTGTCAAAGAGACCTAAACCCTAAACAAAGTCACATCAGACATGGAGAAGCCAAGAACCAGGGTTATAATTACATATATATTATATGTATAAAATTATCTTCAAAATTGAAAGAAAAAAGCGAATCAAAGCACAAATCAAAATACAGCACTCCCTCCATATGGTATTCAATTTATAAAGTCCTATCTTTGGAAAGATAAGAGATAATCTGATGTCTAAAACTATTGATAAGACAATCAAAAGTTAACCAACCAATGGAATATATATATGAAAAATGCACACTTCATAATTTGATTATAAAATTACTGAAGGAAGAATCAGTGACATTTCAGACCTAATTTGACATCCCAGGGTCAGTGCAGCCATCATGGGTGAAGATGTACAAAGAGAACTGCAAGTAGTATAGGGATTCAAATTTGACAGTTGCTGGATATACACAATTACTGATCATTGACTGCATTATAGCGATAAAATTGAGACAATACTCATATAAATTAGGTCTAAATTAACCCAAAATCTGACAGCTGCTTCTGCACTATACTGCCACTGTGCCACATTGCATTCTCCTTGGGTACAGAGAAGGAAATGTCCTGACACCAGGAAAAGGAATTAAAGATCAACCCTACCCTTTCCCAAATCTTATCCATCTTATCCATCTCCAGGATTTCTGACTCTTCTGTTATCTTCAAACATCAGTGTCCATCTCTTTAAAAAAAACTTTGATTTGGCCTCACGGCCCTGTCTCTTTAATTTTCAAACGTCTTGCATATGAGATTTTTGTCAGTGATAGCCTCTGCTTCCTCATCACATGGCTCCTCTTTAAACCTTGTAAACAGGCGTTATCTCTGGCTCGTGACTGCCATCACTTTTCAAAGGCCACCAGCAACTGCTAGGTTTCAAAGTATGGCAAAACTCCCTTCACTTTTTTGCAAGTGTCAACCACTACTGCCCTAGTTCCTAGCCACTTCCCAGCCACTTCCCAACCCTGAAAGAAAAAAATCTAAACTGATTTCTAGCACCTACATTCTGGTTATCTTTGTATACTGTTCCTCGATTCTCTGTAGTTCTTCGTTTTTCTTCCCCCTCGGGGAGCTAATCAAGTCTCAGGACACTGGCTGGCTATCACCTCCCAAGTCACAATCCTTGGCCATGACCTCTGACCCAAGCACCAATCCCAGATCTTCAACAGCCTATTTATTGAGTTGACCAGCAAGCGTCAAACTGCGTAATGCCAAGCCCTCAAAGAAGTCACAGTCCAGGGTGCCCCACTATCACGAAGATCAACAACTCCAAATCCAAGGCTATCATATTTCTTCTAAACACCAGCTTCTCATCATTGACTTTTACATTTTTATTAAAGCCATCACCATTCTCAAACTTGCTTGTGCAGGCTGCGTTCCCTAGGAAGCAGACTCTGGAAAGGATGCACACATCTTCTCATAATTTTTTAAATGTCAATTTCCATTTTAACAAACTGGGGTGAACCTGCTGAATCAAAATGCCCCTCAATAGCCCAGAGGACCATATGAAATTTCTGTCCAAGTGTCCCACTTCAGACCTCCTCGAAGGGTGTTGAAGGAGGAAGTGCTCACTTGCTAAATAAATGCTGTCTAAGAGAACTAATGTGAGGGCTAAGTGATGGAGTGGATAAACAAGCAACCAGTAAGGTCATATTTATTTTTAAGATTTCTGGTAAGAAACTTTACTTGTGAGCCTGTTAGGTCTAGAGAATAACCCAAAATAATGTACACCCAAAAATGTTGAAAATATTTCCTATAAAAAGCTTGAGAGTGCCAAACAAGAGCTATAAGGAAATGCAGTATCAGATGTTGTCAAAGACTGTGGCTGGAGTTAGTTGAAGGTGTCAGGAGATGTAATTACAAACATGTGGATCAGAAAGAGAACTTAAAAAGAAGGAATCAGAGAAGGGCACCAGATTTTACCACATCCCAACACTGTGCTAAGCATTACACCTTTCCTCTTCAAAATCTTATAAATTATTACCTTTATTTCTCAATAAGAAACAATGCCTCAGAAAGGGCAGATTTATCCACGAATGCATAGGATGACCACAGGGATTTGCCCAAGTCCAAAACCTATTCTTTTCCTAGAATGCAGAGAGTAAAGGCATCTGAACCAATGTTTTGGTCTCCAAGAAAGCAGTGAAGCAGCTCAATGAAATCATTAATAATAGTAAACACAACGTCTTCAATTCACTGTTCACATTTTATTACATGTTCACCCTGGAGTGAGAGATTAGTGTTATTATATATGATTTCAGAGATGGGAAAGGAAGACAGAAAAGTTATTTCCCCAAAGTTACATTAAAACAGAAACCAGAATACGGTGTTTATTGAGTTTTAGCCTCTGCCCGCCCACTGCCCACCCCCACCCCTATCCCCATCACACAAACAGGCTTACAGGCATTTTTCAAGAAAAACAAGACAGGCACATTAGCCAAATTTGGCACAAAACTAAAAGTGTGAAGAACTTTCTATGAAAATCTACTCATAATATGTCTCCCTCTTCCCAAGAGACTCCTTGATGGAATATAAGAAATTGAGTAGACACATTAACTCTTTCAGACACAGAAGCCATTGTTTCATAGTGCTTCCATGTAAAAGAAATTCTTTGTTACCAAGCATTTGATTATCCAAAACACTCCGTTTACTAAGACATCCACACATGTCTAGCACAGTGATAATTAAGGCTCAAAATGATGACATCTAGGCACTGAAATGTACAGGAGTGCCTCCGGAGTCATCAAAGATTGATTAGCAAATTGAAAAGAATTTCACTCCTAAGTGTTGTATTAGTTTCCCAGCTGCTAAAACAAACACCACATAATGGGTTGGCAGAACAACAAGAATTTAATGACTCATGGCTTTGAGACTAGGAAAAGTTCAAAATCAAGACATCAGCAAGGTGATGCTTCCTCCCAGAAGACTGTGGGGTCTGGGGGCTGCCAGCGATCCTTTGGGGCTCCTTGGCTTTTCTGTCTTTATGGAAATGCATATGACTGCATCTTCTCCTCTTCTGCATATTCCAGGTGCCATTGACTTCCAGTTTCTGGCTGTTCCCAGTGGCTTCTCCTTGGGGTCCAATTTCCTTTGCTTATATGGACTTCTGCCATACTGGATCAAGGCCTGCCCTAATTCATTTGGGGGTACCTTAACTAAGAACATCTTCATAGGTCCTATTTACAAATGGTTTCACACCCACAGGTCCAAGGGTTGGGACCTGAACATGCCTTTTGTGGGACACATGATTCATTCTCCACAGTCCGCCCTCTGGACCCCAAAAAGATATGTTCGTCTCAAATGCAAAATGCATTCACTCCATCACAACATCCTAAAAGCCTTAAGCCGCTTCAGTAACCATGCTAAGTACAAAGTCTGATCAAAGTCATCAATGGGTGTGATCCATCTTGGAGCAAACTTCCTGTCTGCCTGTTCAACCTCGAAAACAAGTTATCTGCTTCCAATATACAATGATGGGACAGGCATAGTATAAACATTCCCATTCCAGGAGGGAGAAACTGGAAGGAAAACAGGGTTCACAGGTCCCAAGCAAGCCAAAACCCAGCAAGGCTAACGCCATTAGATTTCAAGGTCTGAGTCATTTATGGATCCATGCTTTGTCCTCCAAGCCTGCTGGAGCGGCAGCCCCATCCCTTCCAAGGGCTTACCTAGCAGCCATGAGCTCCCCAAACACTGAGGTGTAGTCCCCACCCTCTCTGAGCCCCGGATGCTGACCAGGCTCTCCTCGAATGCCCGGACACAGACCTGACCGTCTCAGAGCACTGGGGCGTCAGCACTCTCCCCAAACAGCAGGGTGCAAGGCCAGCACCCTGCCAGCACCGGGGAAGACACCTGCGCGCTCCAAGTGCAGGGGTGGACCCGCACTTCCACACACGTGGGTGGGCCCTCTCTCTTGACCCAAGACCAGGTTTCCATTCAGTCACTACAACCATGGCTCCTCCCTTGAAGTTTTTCTTCCTTAAATTCATCCTTTCTCTGTTCCTTTCAGTCCAGGCTGGCAGTGGCTCTCCTCACACAACTTTTGCAAAAACCATACTAGTTTTGCATGCAGGTCAAGCAGGCCCAAACCATCAGACAACAGAACTTTCCACAGATATTTCCTGGATAATTGCATTCACAATCCCGACTTCCACTGAAATGGCTAAATGAATCCCTATCAAGCCACACCCTCTTTAGCAAAGGTTTGTTCAGTGAAACCCTCATGTGGATCCATGTTCTCTGGGAACTTTCCAAAAGCTCAGGCAAGTCCTTGATAGAGTCACTTCTGTCCCTAGTCTCAGAGCACATTATCTGGGTAGGCTGAGAATTTTCAAAATCATGAATTTCTGGTTGCTTTGTGCTTAAGAGTTCAGTTCTCAGCTTATTTCTTTCCTCTTGCATCTTACTATAAGCTGCAAGGAGAAACCTTTGCACCATCCTCACTTAGCTTGGAAATCTCCAAGTTCATCACTTACAAGTTCTGCCTTCCATCCCATATCAGAACACAATTTGGCCAAGTTATCATCCACTTTATAGCAAGGATCACCTTTCTTCCAACTTCCAATAGCATAGTCATCATTTCTTTCTAAAGCCTCTCCAGAGGTACCTTCAATGCCATATTTCTACCAACAGCCTTTTCAAAGAAATCTTAGGCTTTGGCTATCAAGCACCTCACAACTCTTCCAGCCTCTACCCACTACCCAAATCCAAAGCTGTTTCCACATTTTCCAGTATTTGTAATAGCAGCTCCCCACTTTTCAGTACCAGAAACTGCTAAAATAAATACCATATAATGGATTGACTTAACAACAGGAATTTACTGGTTCAGTTTCGAGGCTAGAAGTCCAAAATCAAGGCATCAGCAAGGTGACGCTTTCTCCCCAGAGACTGGTGTTCTGGGGCAGGCTGCCAGTGATTCTTGGGGCTCCTTGGCCTTTCCATCATATGGCGATGCACATGGCGGCACCTTCTCCTCTCTTCTGTTGACTTCCGGCTTCTGGCTGCTCCCCATGGCTTCTCTCCTCTGTCCAATTTCCTTTGCTCATAAGGGCTTCAGGCATATTGGATTAAGGCCCACGTTCATTCAGCTTGGCACACCTTAACAACATCTTCATCGGTCCCCTTACAAATGGGTTCACACCCACAAACTACGAGTTGGTACTTGAACATGCGCTTTGTGGGAGCCATGATTCAATTCCCAAGTGAATTTTACTGAATTCCATCTACTCACTTGGAAATTGATACTGTATACATGATAGTCACTTAATTAGAGTGTTTGACTCGCCAGAACAAATTTTTACCTATTCAAATAAGAAAATATAGGCTGCATTCTCCAATACAATATGAAATGTTTTGGCAGCAATTGGTTACTTTAATTTCATAGATTCTCTTATACGCAAGAAGCAATGTACCAAGTCTGAGCCAAGGAAATCTTACTGTGTAACAACAAGGAACCATAAATAATTCCTTGAATGCTGTAGCTGAATATCCTTTTATTTGTTCAAGGATTAGTTTTAACTTTGAAAACATAGTATAAGTACTAATCATGGGACCCGTTAGAATTGAGTTTCTCAAAGACTAACTAGTTACCGGATCACTTGGTTCTGGTTTGGGAGGCAGGGAGAAGCCAACTAGCTATTCTAAGAGAGTGAATTGAATAGTGAAAGAACAAGACCTAGATATATACTAACTAAACTTAACATCAGATCTGTATCTAAGGCAGGAGAGCAAGAACTGTCTTTGAATATTACAGTGTGCCCCTCATTTGACATTCACTCTCATTATTTCTCAAGACATAACACTCCTCTCTAATGAATTGCCCCCAAACACCTTAGGAAACTATGCTCTCCCAAGATTGGGTGGGAGGGCTCATGCATGAAGAAGCATAGGCAGAAAGCAATATGGGATGGAAACATGTTTGAGAGCCTTTTCATGTCCTCCACTGGCCTCAATAGAACCACACATAACAGAGTACAGCACATGGAAAAGGAGTCAAGTGGACTTCAGGGACTTGCAATTAAGGTAACATCAAGACATCTGCACACAAACCCTCCTCTCATGATAGACCGGTTCCAGTGTTTTCTGCAAATGCAAATTTCTTCAAAAGCTGGATCACCATTTATTTGGAGAGTTCAGCTAAACCCCTACTCAAGTTGGCCACTGAATGAGGGAAAGGCTAATAGGCAAAGATGAAGATATCAGCAACCACTACTATTCATGTAGTATTTTGGTAGAGTTGAGGGGTGGTCCTATCCATCTGATACCTGAACCATCTGCTGCTGCCTCACCAGGAAAAAAAAAATTCTGGCATTTAAACCCGATTTCATTCCCCCTTCAACACCTCACCACCACCAACTGGCATGCACAAGTCATTCCTCCAAAATTAACCAGTGGATAGAGCATTTGAGAAATGTGTCAGTCTCACTCTGAAAAAATCCTGAAAGATGATGATAAGGTCAAATTGACCCTCCTAACAACCCTTTTTCTCCCCTCTCCTCTACAATCCTCAACGCTTACAAACAGCTGGGGTTTTTTGAATTTTTGAGGAAAGAGGCTACAAGACACTTAAATCAATAACATGTAACCTCCTAAACCTAAACATAGGGGATCTAGTAAAGCATCCTCAGGTAAAATGGGAAGAAACACCACAAAAAATTAGAGCTACACATGGTGAAGCCTCAAATACCTTTTACCATGCAGCCTACAAGATTATTTTGACCTCGAAGATACAGCCATAGGATGTGGTGAAAACATACCAACTTACCACCCTGACCCTACCCCTATCTGAAAGCCACTTCCAGGTGTCCCAAGGGAATCACTTGTAGAATCATTCTCTCCAAAAGTCCGTGTGCAGGGTCTCCTGAGCCCAGATCAGGTATCTGCAAGGTGGGTCACTCACAACTCTAAAATGCCTAGTAATCACCTGAAAGTGTTTTTAAAAGGTAAAGTCCAGTGCCCTCACTAGAGCAATCAAACCAGACTGTGAGAATGAGGCCCAGGAATGTGCATTCTAACAATCTTTTTCAGGTTTTTCTCAGGGGAACTGAAGTTTGAGAACCACTACTTTAAATGAAGAGCTGTTTAGTAAGCTTCGAATAAAGACTACAGGAGGCGATTTCTCCCTTTCCTATTTCTAAGAGTGCTCACTCTTTCTCGATTCACCTTGACTGACTCCACAGCAGCCCCAACAAAATCAACAGCCTTCAAGATATTTTGAGCTCCCCTATTCCTAAATCACTCTGTGCCTGGAATTTTCAATTTTATGAGAAGCTCTGAGCTTCTAGCACATAATTCTAGATCTTCAGATCATGTCCTGAAGCGATATTTGAGGACCAAGATGATGTCATTCCATCTCCTAGCAATGCATTTTTGGCAACAGTAGCCCACTTGCTGACAAACATTTCATTTGAGAGAGAATTATACAAAAACTATTCATGACACAGACTGGAGGGGAGTCATTACATCTACCTAGCTTTTTAAAATATAAAGGGGCCACTCAAAGAGTTCCAGGAAAAGGATACTATCCCATCTTCTCTCTGTAACACCACTTCTTTCTGAAGTTTTGCTTTCAATTGCATGAGTAAGAAAAATTCAAACAGGTGTGAACACTTGATAGGTCTCTTATAGGATGGATACAAAATCTAAATATTTTGTTTGATAGACCCAAATGAGCCACAGGAAAAACACACAAAAAAAATAAATATTAATATGACTGTACACTCAAACAAGAACACCCATTCATTTATTCTGAACACTTTACTGAATATCCATTAGGTACCAGGCACCATGCTAAATACCAGGTAAACATAAGAGTATGGGAGGTTAAAGTCAGAATTTAAACAGAGGAACTTTGATTATTGAGCTGAATCACCGGCTGATGCTTCAAACAAGGGCCTGCAGAGAAAACCCAGAGGGTCCTTGCAAATATTCTCCCTGCTTATCCCACTTAATTTTTTTCTTCCTAGATGTGTGAGAAAATCCAAAAGGGATAATTATACCTTCTTGCTAACTCATGGTGAATGTATATGTCTTGAGATAACACATCTATTTTGCAGTCATATTCAATAAAATATGTAATTTTTAAAAATTTTACCCTTAGCTCTGTGTGGTAAAACCAAAGGTGAACAAAAAGAATGATGATGATAGAGAGAGGAAAAATACATAATAGCACTCTTCCCCTGCATCTCAGAGTCCTTCAAGGTAGATAAATTATGTTCCACAAAGAACTATATAATCCTTATCACCTCTTCTTACAAACTAATAATCATTGATGTCATTTCCCATTGTCACAATTTATCATTAAAATGAAGGCCTAACAACTGCGGTCCTAGCCAAACAAGAATAGAGCCTCAAATATACCCTACGCAATAAGATTATTAGGAAATAAATGATTGAGGAGAAGGAAAAACATTTGGTGGCATTCAGATTTGGTTGAAATTAATGGGTTTCAGCCTGAACCTATCATTTATTGAGTTTAAAGATTTTACAAAGAATATTGCTCCTATTTCGTAACAAATCACACAAAACAAATATCATTAGCTGGTGTAGGGGACTGAATCATATCTCCCACAAACGGCATGTTCAGGTCCCAAACTCTGGTCCTGTAAGTGTGAACCCAATTGTAAATAGAACCTTTGAAGATGTTATTAATTAAGGTGTACCCAAACTGAAGGGGGGGGTGTTTAATTCAATATGGAGGAAGTCCTTATAAGCCAAGGACATTAACACAGAAAAGGAAGCCACAAGGGGCAGCCAGAAGCTGGAAGTCAGCAGAACCCGGAAGAGAGGAGAAGCTGCCGCCCTGTGCATTGCCATGTGACAGAAAAGCCAAGGAACCCCAAAGATTGTCAACCACCCAGAAGGTACCGACCCCGCGAGGAAGCCAGTCTTCCAGCCTCTGAAACCGTGAGCCAGGAAATTCCTGTTGTCACGCCAACCCATTGTATGGTGTTAGTTTTAGCAGAAGAGAATTAAATACACTGGGTGACTGTTACACATTACAGCATACGCCTTTGAACAAGTGTACAAATTAGTTTGACAGCAACGGATGGGGAACGCCTGAAATTCTTGGGCAAGTGAAATAAGCAGTTTCTCCTTCCTCTATCTGATTTTTTTCTAATTTAAAATTCATATGTTGTGAAATATCTACATTCTATTTATGTCTTCACCTTGTTATAGAATTTGGAAAAGCGGCTTTCCTATTGCCCCATGGAATGCAGTGGTTTGATGGAAATGCTTGAATCTGCAGTGATTCTATGTGCATACGTACCCACGCAAGTCATGACCAGAGAGTCAAAAAGGGACTCCAGTTTTAAGCTTTTTTTAATGGACTGGCCAGACAATGCCAACAAAATAAAGGGCTACTTATCATTTTTACATCTGCTACCTTATTCAATGAGATTATTAGCAAATAAATTATTCACAAAAGGAAAAGAAAATTTTTAGGTCATTTGGTGACATTCAGATTTGGTTGAAATTAATGGGTTTCAGCCTGAAACTATCATTTATTGAGTTCAAAGATTTTACAAAGAATATTGCTCCTCTTTCATAAAAAATCTACAAGGCAATTTTCATTCCTATTTGACCCAAGAGGAAACTAAGGCTCAGAGAAGGTAAGAGGCGGCTTGCCAGGGTCTCACGCTTAGTAAGGGGGTCAGCAGGGCTTTATCTGAACATACATTTGTCAAACTCTAAAATCTTGTTCTTTCAACTCTGTCTTATTGTTTCTCAATTAGGAATCAGGTGGATTCTCATTTCAAGTTATATTATCTAATTTCTACAAATGTGGAAGCATTAAACTACTAGAATACACCTCATCTAATTTTCTAATGTAATTAACCTGTTGCTCAGAACTTTGCTAGCCAAATGGAGCCCCAAATTACAAAAAGCTTCAATTAAAATACATAAGTTTATCAAACATCCTACTTCACAAATATATTCTAATATGTTTTTTCATTATTTTCATGTTTGCAACACTCAAATTTTCCAAGTTTGTTAAGGCTTACATATGCCAGAGAGTTAATTTTATTTAATGACAGGAGAAGCTAAATGTGTATTTTTTATGTCCTTTCACTTTTTTCTAGGAACCTATCAATATATTTTCCTTTCTCAATATAATGAGCCATTTATTGCTCTCTT
>JAQZBX010030292.1:0-26906 GCA_029593785.1 Cabassous unicinctus | reverse complement strand
GAGTTTAAGGCGAGAGGGGGTACCCATCTGGAGTTCCATATCAGCCAGGTAGGAGAAGGTGCCCGTGGACCACAAAGGGGTGGCTGGATTTGAGAGAAGCTGTGGCAATGGGAAGGTGGGTGATGGTGATTTTGGTGGCTTTGGGGTCATAGAGGAAGTCCTAGCCAGGGAGTGGAGAAAAAGCCCCTCTGCTTCTTGCTATCACCTGTGCAAAGGTAAGTTCCCACTAAGATTTATGGTAAAACCCACCCTCACCCCTGACGCAGACTCCAAAAGCTGTTCTGTGCTGAAGGGACATTTGATCTGGGGGAAAATGCTCCACCCACCCTAGTTTTTTCTCTCCTACCTCCTCAACTCCTGGTTCAGAATGGCCCATAATGTGCGAGGCACAAAGCAATCCCCTCCCCACGAGAAGCCCCCAGATCGTGATGCTAAGAGATCCTGAGCACTGGCTTTTCTGACAAAGATTGTAAATTGTTTTTACAATGCCCCGTTCTACTCCGGATTTGATTAATTACCAAGGCTGTTGGGAAAGCATTCTCCTCTGGGCAGCAGGCAATTGATTTACAAAGTGTGTACATGCTATTTCCTTCAACAATTGTAAATTCCTTTCAAAAGGAGTAATTTGAACAAGAGTGTCGGGCCCCCATCCTTTAAAATGGATTCCATTCGGGGACACAACGGGCTTTCTTGAACTAAGGGGTTTTTGTCTCACTGCCACAGAATCGTGTCTGAAATCCTGCCCTCGCTTCAATATCCGTCGCTTTATCTTGCAGACCCTGGGGCGTCTTGGTTCATGGTGGTGATAAGCAATAAGAATCGTTTGTGTTTTGGAGGTTTGGCGGTTAAATGGTGCAAGTCCAGTTGAGGGTGAAGCTTTGTCACCACGACGTCCAGAGTCGTGGACGGGGGTCTCACGGGCAGCGGGTTATTGTGGCGTCAGAGCCTTCTGCCTCTGCTAATGCATTCCTTGAGGATCATCGAGCTTGTCCACTTTCCCCCAGCCCCTGGTCATTTGCTTCCCCCGTTGAAGCAAACAACAATGGCTTCGAGTGATGTGTTTCCTCAAAAATGAATCTTATCTCCCAGCAAACCGAGGTGCCCTAATGAAATGAGTTTTATTCAAAGTCTTGGCCCAGTAATGCTTGAGGAAAACAAGATAAATGAAACGATTCTTTTAGCAAATGCATCACACCAAACAGTGGCATATTGCTTATGAAGTTTAATTTTGTAATAGTTCATGAGGTGTAATATACCTGCGGCCGTTTCGGGGGAATGGATCTGCAGGCTTATTATGAGATGGAATCGGTGCCCTAAATATTGCTTCTTTTGTTGTTGGACTGCAGCTGGAAACCAGTGAAATTGCAGGCTACTTAGACTCCGTGGAATTACAGTACTTCCCTTTTAACATTCTTTTTTATTGCATAACAACTAAGTATTGAGCTAACATGCTTTTATTTAATTGACATTTCATTTAAGTGGATCCATGCCAGTATTGCCTGAACAAATTTGAGTGTTTTGGGGAGGTGAAATTAAGCAATATAGCAGATTGCAGCCAATTTATGTGTTTTGGTAGGCATATATTTTTTCTCAAAATTGAAGTAACATAAAACTACAAAGTTCAAGCTTTGATTTTTATGGGAAGGAATGACCAGTTATGAGAAAATAAATTGATGGTTAGATGTGTTCTCTTATATCTTACATATTAGAAAGTACAAAGGTTTATGCTTACTTCATAAAATAGCAAAACACAAATAAGTTGCCATGAATATATAATGATGAGCAAATAAAGAAGGGGGTGCTTCAAATATCGTGTTTCTTACAAGTACTATTACAGTCATAATTTATTGTTAAAAGGATTGCAGGGTGTACCTACTAGAAATAAATAAAGGGCTAATGTTTCTCTCAGAACTTTGTACTCGTAACAAATGGAGTTTGTGATCATGTGTGAGAGTGGAATGTGTGGTTACAGTGTAGCAGAAAGGTAAAAAGATTTGGTTATTTTTTAATGTATCCTATGGGTTCAAGGTCTCAATGTATTTTTTTAATAATTAAAAAAGACCCTTTAATTTTACATGTAGATAGTATCATAATTCATCACAGTAGTTTATAATAGTGAATTGCTTCTTAAATATTGTCTTATATAAATGAGGCTTTCTGAAGTTAAAAGTAACATGGATTCAGTAAGTCTTTTTAAATGATCTATTTAGGATATAGTAAACCAACAATAATAGAAGCAAAAAGAAAATAACTTGTCTTCTAAGAAAGGCAATCACAGCAATTTTCTTGATCCACCAGATGCCGTTCCATCATTAAAAGGGATAAAAAAGCAGCATAAACAAATCTGAACAGAAATGCCAATTTCCTAAGTTTTGGTTTTTGTACAAAGCCAAGTCTTTCGGGTTGAGATTACATTCTGGTTTCCCTCTGTAAACAAGAAATTCCTTAGCAGCAGCTCAGAAACAGCATTAATATCTTGGTGAAATGCACTCTGTCATCTACTGATGGTCGCGTGGGCCTCCAAGCTCTACTATATTTGTTATCTCACCTCTGCTAATCTCCCCAAGCACCTCCACAGGACAAGAAAATGCTCATCCTCTCCAAGATGGTTCCATCCAAATAGGAAACCAGTTCGGGGTTTCTCTTGTGCCATCAATATTCTTTGTAAAGTGCCACATTTTGCAGAGGAGGGAAAGCCTAGAGAATGGCTCCAGTATGAGGCCGCCATCTTAGCCTGGGAGGAGCTGCCCCCAGTCGCCATAGCAGCACTGAAGTACTTCCGCAACTTTCATACACTGTCCAACTGATACCTGGGAGTGCCGATTATTCTTCCCAAAGGTCCTTGTTGAGTTTCTCCTGGCACGTGGCATTTCATGAGTCACAGTGGGTCTGATGAACGAGTTTCTGAAAAATCCAGTCAGAGGAGATTATTTGAAACCAATCCATGCTCTTCATTATAAACCCAGATATTATTTGGGCCATATCATCACACACGGTGGTACTCCAAAGCCTCACTTCTGACGGGCGACCTCGTACCCCCAGGCATTTGTTGGTCTGGAGATGATAGAATCTCCCACGTTGAAGGACTTTGGGCTGTTTGGCCCTAAATAAAAAAAAAATGGGTTGCTGTCATTTGGCATTGGGCCCAGATATCTGCATCTCTGGGTAAATATTATCCAAAAACCATACAAATGATTTACAACCCAACTTCCTTCTCAATTCAACATGCTCACTAACATTTCCATAGCTACTGGTCTTCAGATCAAGTCTTGAGGAAAAATTCCTTATATTTGGCCAACTCTACATGTGCCAGCTTCAAAGACTTGTGTGCCATTGTGTCCTGGCCTTCAGGAGATCCATATATTTGCCTTTTCTGGAAAATGTGTCCTACTCTAGAGCAAGGGATGATGAAGAGCTTACCTTCATACATCCAGATCCAAAATTATATTTCTAAATGTTCTCCTCCGCAGATATCCATGTGCCTCTCGTATACTGTTCAGATTCATTGAAAGTGTTCACGGCAAGCAATTCTCCAGCCATTGGTAGAGTAGCTCATTCAGGTTCTCCCAACTCAGGAAGAGGAACAACAGCCCATTTAAAGTGTAGTTCCCAACTGAGTCCTCCGCCTACAGCAGGAGATGAGCTCTCCATGAGCACTGGCGATATCAAATACTGGACCGCTGCAGTTTTATGGCTGTCCAGGCTACGGTCAGCAAGGGCTGTAGCCACCTCTCACTCACTTCGCAGTGGCTACCTGGGAATACAAGAATCTCCCCTGTAGCATGTGCAATAGCGTTCCTCAAATTAATCCCACACACTTCTGATTTCTTATTACCGTAGTTTTTCCAGGGAGGTATTTTTGGATCGATTCATCTAGTTCTCTTTTCAAACCATCAAAACTGCCATCCACTAGGATAATTTCACGAAGATGAAGGGCAGTGGGCACTGTCGAGTGAGACAGAAAAAGCTTCCTTGTAGAAACGAGTAGCAACGCTACCAATTAGGTCAGTTAGGTGATGCTTTCCTTTACCTCCACCTCGGGAGAATTTCACGCTGCCTTTTCCTGCATCGTCAATCTGATGATCTTGTTTGCTTTGAACTGTGACTCTAATACTCGATTTGAACCGTGAGTGAAGCGAGGAGAGAATTTTGGGGAGACTGGCCTGGAGGGAATATTCTTAAGTAGCTGAGTCACTTCACCGAAGTTGAAATAAAGACCAAAGCCATTCAGGTCATGGATGTAAAAAGGCACCAGACAAAAAAGATCGAATTGTGACACTTCCCGTCACAGACCTGGCAGACATGAAGTGCCACTTGCTATTTTCTTTCAGTAGTTTCCAACTATTTTCTTATTAAGTAGACTCAGTATTTCAAACCCATTGCTGGCAGCCCAGGACCGTGGGCTTCCAGAACTCGGACTCTGGCATCTTGTCTCCTGCCAAAGCCCAGGTCCAAGTGGGTAGAGCTACCCAGGATAAGACACCCAAGATAGTTAAGAGGAAAGAGCATACCACTCTTAAAGAGGATAAGCCCCTGGCTGGGTTGGAGCAGCCGAGGGCTACAGATTTGTCCAGCTCACACCTGCCCCTGTCCAGCATCCAGCCTGGGCACTGCACTGTGGACCTCAGAGGATGGGCTGTTTAAGTGGTGATGCACCTGCCCAGGGGATGCACATCCTTGGCATGGGCTGACTTTGAATTTCTCAAGCTGGTGACCTCCCACCTTGTCTGAGCTCAGCCCACCCTGAGCATCCAGTTGGTGCTAATTAGATGCTCATTCACTCAATGCTGGATGACCTGTGTGCCCTCAGAGGCTGTGCTCTCTGGGTACATGTACTCAAGCTCCCTGACTCTGCCAAGAGAGAACAGCAGTCTCCCCTTAAAAGGTCAGTCTCTGATTTAGCGTCAAGGCAGCCGGGTCTGCGAGAAAGCCCCATTCTTATCTCATCAGCCTTATTTCCTAAACTCAGATCTACTAAAACTGGAGACATCTGTGTATGAGTTCTTGTGGCTAAGGTCCAAGATCAAGCCATCATGCTGGATTATTAATTATTATTTCCAGAAAGCACTGGGGGTGCTTTAGAAAGAGTTTGGGGAAGTACCTAACCTCTGCTGCACTACAAGATTTTAATACCCATTTCCCTGCGGGATGGCACTCACTCTGCTAATCACGATGAACGTGTATTTGTCATGGTGAATAACTGTCTCTGCCTGCCCATCCCTGCCCCAATCCTGCATTTTCCTCAGAAAACAGATTGAGGATGAGTCTAAAGTTAAAGGACACGTGCAGCTGTTGGGAGTGGACTGGGGTGGCTCAGGTGGACACTGCAGGTCAGGAGGCAGGTCCTTTCTTTAACGGAGGATGACTTTGGAGTTCACACAGGACACGGAGACTTCTGGAGGTCTGTGAAGAACGTGCCAGAGAGCGTGTCACCAGATGCCCTTAGTTCGTTGAGGATACTGCAACAAAGGACCAAAGGTGGGTGAAATCGCAGAGGCACATCCTCTCGTGGTTCTGGAGCCAGAAGTCCAAAATCGAGGAGTGGGCTCGGCCGTGCTCTTTCCGAACCTCTAGGATTCACCCTCTCCCAGCTTCTGCTGTTTTCCGGCCAACCTTGGCGTCCCGTGGCTTGTGGAAGCATCACCCCATCTCTGCCTCTCTCTCGACGTGGCTTTCTCCTCTCCTGTCTCCTCCTCTCCTGCTTGCCTCTCTCTGTGTCCAAATTTCCCTCCTCTTGTGAGGACACTGGTCTCTTTGAATTAGGTCCTGCTCTAATCCAGGTGGACCTGGTCTTCAAAGATCCTATTTCCAAACGAGGTCCCATTCACGGTTCTGGGGCAAGGGCTTGAACTTCTCTTTTTGGGGATGCAAGTCAAGCTATGACGTGTTCATTTTCCGCTTCATCTCCCACACTGAGCGTGACACGTCAGAGAACGCGTGCGTTAGACTGGGTCCTAGATAAGGAGTCATCGAAACTGAATTTGAGTTGGAAAATGATACACGCCCCCGCCTCACTGCTTTCGGTAGACATAGAGCCTTGAGGATTTTTATAAGTTCTAATGTCTACGTATTGCTGGGAAGGGGTAAACCCTACTCCTTTGTTTCACAAACACTCATTGAGGATTTACTCCACGTACAACACCGTCTACAGGTCCAACGATTTTACAGCTGGAATTTTGATTCTTCGAAGCTTAATTGACACAGTCTTTCAGCTAGTTGTCATAGATGAGCCATTTAAATTATTCCATTGATTTTTATTTTTAAAACCTGCCTTGTTAAAAAAAAGGATGCAGATGTGTGTGAGCTTCTACCTGCGTGGTTTTTTTATGTGTGTTTATTCATCAGATGCACAGTTAGAAGACAGCTGCCCCCAAACAATGGAGGTGAAGGAGCAGAGACTCCAGCCCGCCGCAGCGAGAGAACATAATCACGTCTGGTGAATCCATCATTTTGCATAAACGTCACCTATTTTTTCTTCCCCAGCACCAATTAACGCTTAATGAACTAAGAGGCAGTCAATTATGAAAAAGGAACTCTGGGGTCAAACGCATGTGCCTCCGACGAGGCCACAGAGGTGGCTTCCATTCCCTGCCCATGCGTCTCTTCTCTCCCCTCCTCTGACGGAGCTCACTTTGTGCAGAGGTGTGTCTGTGGAATAATCGTTTCTGACGCTCCTAACTGCCTGTGTGGCTAGTTCAGGGGATGTGGCACGCTGCCATGGCAACTTAACAATCCACGGACGTGGCATTTCCCGTGAACTTTAGTCACCATGTAATAGATGGCTGGATGTGGGGAATGGGAGAGTGTTTCTCATCTGAGGCATCAAATCCTGGAACCAGCCCATTTGCATGAATGGAATTATGGGGTACGGGGAGGGAAAGGGGTTTGAGGTCTTGTCCTCAGATGACAGATGAGGGCTTCCAGCCTGTTTTCTCTGGCTTCCAGGAAAATGCTGATTTTGCCCATTTTCCATGCTGGGCTCGTTCACCACTTCCTGCTGCTCTGTAAAACCACTCTCCGCCCTTCTGCCGGAGCCTCTATCATGTCATTTTCTTACTGGGAATGTAAGGCCGCCCTCCTTCAATCGCGGAGAAGGGAGACCTGTTTTCCTGAGTGGAATTCTACCAGGGAGGGGCCTTTGCTTTCCTTTCCTCTCTTTTCCTTCAGGGACAGCTTTTCCGTGGATAAACCTCCTTCTGGAAAGTGCATGCATTTATTTTGTTCATCTGACTTGATGCGACTGGTGGGTCCCAGTTGGAAGTCAGGCTCTACATCACGGGCGGGGAGACAGAAAAGGGCAGAGAGCAGGCTGGAGTCGGTCATTGGGGCTGGGTGGACATCCAAGGGTCAGGGCAGGATTTGGGGGTACAAACCGACTTCTGGTTTCCTGGAGGGCAGGAGGTTTTCCCCAGAACCTGTTTGCATCAGTCATGATTGTTTTGGGGTGGGGACAGAGGCTGGAGGGCTCCAGTTGGAAGAGTGAGGGGTTGAGAGTGATCATTACAGGAATCTTGACACGGGCATGTGGGGTAGATAGAATGATGTATCACGACAAAGGCACATCCTTCTCCTTATTCCATCTTCCTGTGGGTGTGAATGCAAAGGTAAACAGGACATTTTGAGGATGCTATTTTCAGTTAAGGTTTGGCAAACTGAGTCGGAGCAGGTCTTAATTCCCAGGACTGGAAACCTTATCAAGAGAAGCCACTGGAAGCCACACAGGAAGAAACTGAAGTCAGAGGAGACTGGAAGAGCAGATGCAGGGGAGAGAGAGGGGCCATGCGACAGCGAATGGTGTGGAGTCTGTTGTAGCAGCTGCGGAAGTGAAGACGGTATGTCATGTCCTCATTTGCAAAACCATGAATCAAGTGCACACCTCGTTAGGACGTGCTGAGGATTTAGCAAAATGACAAATGTGGAGAAGTCCAGTGGTTAATCTCTTCCCCCGAGTAGGTGAAGAAGGAGGGGTTGGAGGAGGACCCGGGGGACAAGGGGGCAGTGAGTCAAGCTCCCCCATCTGCGACCCCAAACCATCACGAGTGCCTCTCCCTAGGAATCATGTCAGGGCAGAGCTCCATAGCTCCCAGAAAGCACTATCCCAGTGTTAAAAAATCAGACTTTGTGATAATTTGGGAACTGCCATCCATCTCCAGCAGTTCACGTAAGTGACTGAAATTTCACGTATCAGGTGCATTGTGCTTTCTAAAGAAAGGAGAAGATGGATGCTAATGAGTCCTAGTGTTCCCAAAGTCACACTCTCTCTTTAAAGGTTTATTCTCATTTATTTATTTATTCCCCTGGCCTCATTGTTTTGTGCTCACTGTCTGCTCTCTGTGTGTTCTTCTGTGTCTGCTTGTCTTCTCTTTAGGCGGCACTGGGAACTGATCCTGGGACCTTCTGGAGTGGGAGAGAGGCGCTCAATCTCTTGCGCCACCTCAGCTCCCTGGTCTGCTGCATCTCTTATTGTCTCTCCTCTGTGTCTCTTTCGGTTGTGTCATCTCGCTGCACCAGCTGTCTGCATGGGCCAGCTCTCCTGCACAGGCCAGCTCTCCTGCACAGGCCAGCTCTCCCACATGGGCCAGCTCTCCTGCATGGGACAGGCCAGTTCACCATGTGGGCCAGCTTGCTTTTCACCAGGAGGCCCCGGGAATCGAACCCTGGACTTCCCATAAGGTAGACAGGAGCCCAATCACTTGAGCCACGTCCATTTCTTCCAAAGTCACACTCTTCTGTGCAGTGTTGGGAATCAATTGTTTCCTTTTGGGGTTTCTCCTCTGGAGAACTTGGGGTGAGGGACTTTAATGCCAAAGTGACCTTTACATTCATAAGTGCGCACAGAGCCCAAGTGGGGGGCCTGGGAAGAAAGAACACTGCCCCCCAGTGGACTTGGCCAGGAGTGGCTTCAGGGTCTGGATGGAGCCTCTGAAATGGAACCCCAAGCTTTGCTGACAAAGAACAAGGTGCTCAGCATCTCCACCTGGCCACCCACCATTCCCATCAGAGAGCGCTTTTACCCGAATCGTTCCAACTCACAGATGTAAGATGGACTTTCCTTACTCTCATGTGTTTTTCCTTTGGCTTTTGCTCATTTTCTCCCAAGATTTTTTCTCCTGGTGTTTCTAGGTGCCAAATCCAACACATGGAAGGTTGCTCTTCATGCGAAGTGTGGCTGTAAGTCTCCTCGGTTGGAGTTGACAAGTCTACCCAAGCAGCCTTCTGGTCCTCCAGGGCTCCAGGAAGTTGGGTGATACTTGTGCCATAAGAATCTTATTAGCATTGATTAAAAATGCCAAGAAAAATGTTGACTGTTAAAGGGACTCAAATAGACATTTTCACATCGACATTCACAGAAGCATTATTCACAATTGCCTAAAGATGGAAGCCATCCAAGTGTCCACTCACTGACGAATGGATAAACAAAATGTGGTATCCACACAGAATAGAGTATTAGTCAGCCGTAAAAAGGAATGAAGTCCCAATACATGTGACATGTGGATGAACCTTGAAGACATTATGTTGAGTGAAATAAGATGGACACAAAAGGACAAATACTGTGTGATCTCACAGATTAGAAAAATTTAGAATAAGCAAGCATGATAGAGTCAGAATCTAGAATATAGGTCACCAGGGATGGAGTGGAGATAGGGAATTGGACACTGAGGTTTAAAATTTACAGGTTTCTTGTTTGGATTGATGAAAAAGTTTGGTAATAGATGGTGGTGATGGTAGAACATTGTGAACATAATAAACAGGACTGAATTATGTATTTGTATGAGGTTAAAAGGGGAAATTTTAGGTTGCATATATGTTACTAGAATAAAAATTAAAAAAAAAAAACCATGGAACTGTACAGCACAAGCAGTGAACCTTAAGTTAGACCATGGTCTATGGTTAATAGTACAATTATAAAAACGTGCTTTCGTCAATTGTAACAAACGTACCACACCAGAGCAAGGTGTTAATAATAGGTGGAGGGAAGCGGGTGTGGCTCAATCGATAGAGCCCCCGTTTACCATGTGAGAAGTCCCAGGTTCGCTTCCCAGGGCCTCCTTGTGAGGGCAGGCCGGCCCGCACGGCGCGGTGGGCTGATGCAGCAGGACCTCACAGCAAGGGGGAGATAAGCAGACACAGAAGAAACACACAGTGAATGGATACAGCAAAACACAAGCAGCTTGGTGGGGATAAATAAATAAATAAATAAATCTTTAAAAAAAAAAAATAGGTGGTGCATGGAAACCCTGTATTTCATGCCTGATTGCTCTGTAAACTCACAACTTCTCTAATTTACCAAAAAACCACTGCTGCTAATAATGGTGAGTGAATGCTTGCAGCCCAAAGCACGTGCCCCTGATTTCCAGAGGGTCAAGGGCTCATTAATCTTCTGATGTACTTACAGCTCAGTGCCAGTTTACCTTTAAAAGGACAGGATTTGATGAAGGCAGAGGTACAGCAGGCATTCTCGCCCTGAGACACATGGAGACAGGTAGTTCATCTGGAGTGTCTTTTTGATGATGATAAAGTGGAATTTGGTATTTATTGCAATTTTACAGCTGGAGTCAGTGCAATAGAAATCAAAGACTTTTTTGAAAATGGCCTTAAGTGCCCCAATTATTGAGACCTATGGCAGACCTGCTGCTGTCTGCCAAACCCCACCCTCCCCATTTCCCTGGGCACAAGGTTCAGTTCTGTTTCCCAGCCCTCCCTTGAACTGGGTTTGGGCATGTGGCTGGATTCTTGTCAACAGAATGGGAGTGGAAATGTCCATTGTCTTTTCCATGTCTGGACCTTCAGACAAGAGGTTCCTCCATGAGCTTTCCCTTGCTCACCACCTGGAACCCTTGGAGACCCAGTTCCCACCATGACAGTCATGAGTAGGCTGCCGGGGCCGGTGGCCCAACGTGGGCTCCCCAATGGCTGAGAGCGCTCGTCACCATGGACAGCTCCCTGGGGACCACAGTGAGAAAAAATAAATGTCTGGTGGTTTCTGGGTCTCTTTGTTACAGCAGTCCGCCACTGCTCTACTACAAGACCCATTCCTGTGCTTTACGTGAATCCAAACCCAGGTCTTTGTCTCAGAGCCCTTCAGCTTACAGGGTGGAGGAATGGCTTCTTCTACACCCTCCACCAGCATCGTGTCTTGTCCAGGTGTGGAGGTAGGTAGAGGCCACTTATCAGGAGTGTGGCAGTAAGATCCCAAACACCAGTGACAGGAGTGGAAAGACTGCTAGCTCCAGACCAGAAGACCTAGGGGAGACGCCAGGCAAATCATAAGTTAAACGAAATAGGCAAAACTGTCCAGAAAGTCCCTTGACAAATGTTCGCTGGGTAAGAATGTTCACGGTTGATTCTATGTGGTAAGGAAAACGGCCTCTCACACCAAGCTCAATGGGATGCCTGCCTGTGATTCTGGGGCTTTACCAGCCTGACCACAGTTTCCAGATGACAAGTACACAGAGTCGCTTGGGTTGCAAACTCTTGTCTTGTACGAGGATCATCATTATATCCCGAGTTTCTTTCACAGTGGCTCAGTATATCAGATGCTTGGTAACCGTTTGTTGAGTGAACAAGTGAGTGAAATAATGAAAGCATGGGTGGCTGAACTGGTGAAGCCCTTTCCCTTGGTTGTGTAGCGGTGGCTGATGAGGGTTGCATGGTGGTGGTATCCATCCACCATGACTTTCTCTTGTCTGATTAGACTGTTCTGCTTTCACCTGAGGCTAAAAGCCTCAGCCCATCCATCTCTGGGTTCTCCTTGTACAAACACAGGAAGTGGGGGTGGAGTTTGGCTTCAGGAAAGAAAATGGTTTATAGGGTGTTGATTCTGTGTACAGAACTCTAGAGATGGCTTCTCAGTCATTCCTCATAAAATTCCCGAGAGGTAAGCATTGCTATTTCTGTTTTTCAGAAGGGAAAAGGGTGAAGCTCAAGGATCACCATAATATCAGCCCATGCCAATGCGGCATATTAACTGCAGTGACCTCTCCATGCTTTATTTCCTTTTCTCACAGTGTGGTTGGTTGAATTAAGTGCCCCAGAAAAAAACACGTTCTTAATCTCAGCCCCATTTCTGTGGGCGTGAACCCATTCTAAGTAGGACTTTTTGATGATGTCATTTTTTCTATTAATATATTTTTAATTTCTTTATTAAAGAAGTGAGTTACAGAATAATTGTGCATAAAATACCACTCTATTATTTACACTTAGCATTGGTGTGGTACATTTGTCACAACTGATGAGAGCACATTTTTATAATTGTACTATTAACAGTAGTTCCTGGTTGAACTTAGGGCTCATTGTGTTGTGCAGTTCCATGTATTTTCTAAAAAGTTTTATTCTAGTCAAACCTTAGGGAAGGTGTGAACAACTGAACTAGGATGAGTCTCAGTCCTATCACTGGAGACTTTATAGAGAAAAGCAACAAGGAAGAGATGAAAGCTGGAAGTCAAGATCATCTGGTAGAGAAAGGAGAGAAGGTTGCTATGTGACAGGCGAAGGAGCCCAGGAACCCAAGGATTACTGGTCCTGGAAAGAAGCTACCCTTCCAGCCCCCAAAACAATAAATTCCCATTGCTTAAGCCAACCCACTGTGTGGAATTGGTCATAGCAGGTGGGAAACGAAGACATACCAGCATCCAACCAGGCAGGTTCTATCATGACTTGGTGATGAAGAATCTATGAAATGACCAGCTCAAGTGAGTGATAATGGAGTTGGAACTCAACCTCACATCTGCTGGTGCCATGCCATGTCTGAATATTTTGGACACACAGATCTTCTTTGGTATGTTTTATAGACTCAATCATTGAACAGGTTGGCATAAAGGAAAATTATTAACATTATTATTACTATCATCATCCAGGCATACATAAGAAGTAATTATTGATCCTTATTAACTGCTGAGAATTGGGTTGGGTGAGTCAATGGACTCATCTCATGTAAAGCTTACTGTGTGCCCTGAGAAAGGTACTGTTATTGTTCTTATTTCACAGAGGAGAAAATTAAATGTGTTTTACATCCTTAAATGCACTTGGTCCCAAGGTCCAACAACAATGAGCAGGAGAGTTGGGACCTCGAGGCTTCACTCACAGCCATCAAACACACGCATATGTTTTAGAAGACTTCCCTCCTGGAGACAGCAGACAGGTATGTCCGTCCCACCTCTTGAATGATGTAATGTGTCTTCTCTCTCTCTGTAAAATTGAGATATCATTCACTTACTATAAAATTCACCATTTTAAAGTGCAGAATTCAACATCATTTAGTGCATTCACAGTGTTCTGCCACTATCACCGCCATTTAGTTCCAGAACATTTTCATCATCCCAAAAGGAAACCTGAGACCCACTAGCAGTCCCTCTTCCCCATTCTCCGCACAAAACCCTGGGCTTTCTGACTCTATGGATTTGCCTCTTCTGGATAATTCATGTAAATGGAATCATGCAACATGTTTTCTTCTCTGTTTGCCTTCTTTCCATGAGCAAATGTCTTCAGGGTTCCTCTATACGGCAATGGATCAGAACTTGATTCTTTTTTATGGCTGAATGATATCCCATTACTGCATGGATGGACCTAATGCTTTCTTAATAAGTTTTAATTAGAAGGTGAGAATGACCTCTGCGAGGGAGGGAGGAAGCTACAGACTCTGCTCAAGTGACCCATCTCCTGTAGATGACAATGTGGGGTGAAGGTGAGAAGGACTTCTGGTGGGGAACATGGGAGATTTCTTGATAAAACACCAAAATAAAGCAATAACCTCAACTCAGGGGCACGTAACAAATTGTGCCCAACAACATGCTGAAAGGGTAATGGGAAGTGTGAACCCTGGGAGACAAGCAGGGGCCAAGGAATTCTGTAGGTGGGGACAGCAGGAGAGAATCATTCTGACCACAAGAACATCTCTGATCAAGAACCCAGCTCCTTCTGTCTGCCCCCAACATGACCCTTCCTAGACCCTGAATTCAGAGACACATCCTACTATTTTTCTAGGATTTGAAATGGAATATTGCAGCGTTCCATCTCCGTGGCCATCATGCTTCCCCATTTTTTTTCTAGACTCTCACCCTACTTGGACCCCTTTCTGATGGAGCCCCATGGCGTGTTTGATTTCCTTGTCAGGATGTTAGAAAAGTGGGTGGCACACGACTTTTCTCAGAACCCACAAAGCAACAGGAAGGAAGGAAATGTGAAAAGGCTTGACAAATGTTGCTGGAACCACTTTACATGTGTTATACATTCCGAACATGAGGCGCCCATGGTAAATTCAGAGAAGTGATCTTCGGTATAATGTCATTTTTAAGGAGTTTGCATGCCTCGGGGCTGTGAGTTATTGAGCTGTGAATATTATAGGAGGGAGTATTTACAATAAATCGTGTAAAACCACAAATGTTTCATAATCAGAATATGTGAAATGGTGGGGAGTGAGGCAAAACTTGGTTTATAACTTCCTTCAAGAATGAGCTAAAAAATTGTATGGCATAAGAGCTAATGGAAAAACATCCAGTCCACCTCCACCCCCATAAATACCAACTACGCTCATATAAACCAAGTGATTAGAAACATTTGACATTTCCATTTGTAACTGTAAAAGCTGGCAGAAAAGGTAATTTATGGAGAGCTCCTTTCTCAACAGCTCTTGTGCTTGCAGTGTCCTCACGGTATTTGATCTGAGATGTTGTATGAAAGGCAGGTAACTGAGAGAAGCTTTTAGATGAACTGTGGGTGCCAAGCACCTGAGAAGGGTCCAGAATACCCAATTCCCATCTTAGCATCCCTAGAGAAAGCGTTCGTGATGTTTGGCGTGCCAGCACATGCCTCATCTGTTGAATGGGACTGATGTTGCATCTTCCTCCAGGGCATGGAGCTTGGAGAAGATGTGGGGGAGAGCACTCCCAAGGATGTGAGGCACGGTGAGATGTTGGCCAGTGTGATGTCCATCCCTTGGTGAACCGGTGGGTTCTTAAAATATTGGCTATGATGAAAAGGAGGCTGTAGAAGAAGCTCTTTTATCACCCTGATTACTTTATTTTTGGGTCCCTTGCCTTCAAAGTGCAGATGCTCTGTCTTCCTCCATCTACTTCATCATCTCCTTCTAAGTAGAAGGAAAAGAAGTGTTGCCTGAAAGCTTGAGTCTATGCTCTGCATCCAAGGAGCTTCCTGAACCTCCTTGCTCCCTTCTTCCCACTCTTCACTCCAATCCTTGGTGTAAAGAGGAAATCAGGGAACAGGGTTCTTGATTCTGGCTCCCACCTGCACCAGTTCTGAAGATTCAGACCATGAGGCCATCCTGACCCTCGGCCCCATCCCGGGAGACTTGGTTTCCTCATCTGTTATTCATGCTCAGGGATGGTTACTGACTGTGGCTATTTAGCTGGGTGTGTAGAATGGTGGACTCTGGAGCCAGAAAGCCTGCATTCAAATCCCAGCTCTGCTTCTCACTTTGAGAATGGCCTTGGCAAGGTGTCTCATCTCTTGGTGCCTCAGTTTCCTCATGTGTAAATCAGAGCCCTTAGAAAAGGTCAATGAATTTGGCCATGTCAAATGCACAGGACAGCTCTTGGCATGCTACTGAGTGTTGGCTGCCATGACTATTGTTTGAAAATGGGGACCTTGAGAGGGAGCCAAGATCATGCCTCCTCCAGTAAGCAAGAAGTAGGTGCTCAGAGAGGTTGTGTAGCTCCAGCAGACTCACACAGGCAGTGGGTGCTTGAGATTGGGTGTCAATGTTACCTCTCTCAGTTCATCCGAACATGCTGACATCCAAGCTTGTCTCTTTCTTAGTACAGCCAACTCAGCTCTGCACTGAGTGCCATTTTCTGAAAGTGACATCTCTGCTTTTCTCACTGATGTTTTTGATGATGGGTTGGGGTTGTCTGTTATTTAACAGTGAAGGGATTGAACTGGAGATCGGCTCGAACCTCACCATGGATTCTGTCATTGTGAATCAGCCTACGAAATCAATGCTTGCACTCTTTAATGGGTCATTCACATACAGGCTCAGAATGATGTAAAATCTGAGTTTTCTGACATGCCCATTAGAGCTGAGGTTGGACAAGGCAACACTCTGCCTTGTTGTTGCAGCTTTCATACTGTAAAGAAGCGAACTATTCATAGTCTATTTGATGCTGAATTTCCCACATTTTTGGGTATGTTTTTCTTTTTTTTTGGTGGGTGGTTTTGCTGTTTAAAATGGCCCCCAAGTGTAGTGCTGAAGTGCTGTCTAGTGTTCCCAAGCATGAGTTATAGTGCTGTCGGCCATGAGTTCAATGCTAATGGGTCAACCATATATACCAAATAAGATGTCTTTAAACAGAAGCACACAAAAAACAAGCTTATATGCTGATCAGTTGAAGGAAGTGTTGATGATAGGCTATCAGGAATCTTATCATGTCTTTCTCCATGAAGAATGGCTGATGATTCACTCAGTCAATGTTCATGGCAACTTCATAGAATATAATTGCTTCAAATGATGAGAGAAGACTATTTCTTTAACTTTGCCACCTTCTGGTCCACACTATCAAGGCATTTGTGCAAAATGAACATAGGAGTTTGGGAAGAAAGCTTGCGAACAATTCTGGAAGTGTGTCAAGTTCTGCATGATTTTGTACCTGGAGGTGTCAGGCTTCTCAATAATGAGGGATGCTAGAAATAGGTCACTTTTCATTTCAAGAGCATTTTAAATATGGGTCTTTCCTTAATGATGTGTTGGTGATTTGACAGGTGTTTTGTTGATTCTGAAAACTTTAGATCCTTATGCTGTTTTACAGAATTAATCGAGCTGGGAGATTTCTTCCTCTGGGAAACATCGTCTCAGATTGGAGATAATTACTGATGTGCTCAGCTGGGAATTGAAGCCAGAGGGAAGAGAAATTCTACTCCCCTCTCCTCCTTTTCCAAGCTCATTTCTTTTCCCATCTCCTCTTTTTTCCAAGCTCGTTTTTCTTTGATCTTAGAGCTGGAGGAGAACACATAATGATCTTTCTTGCTAAAGTGAAGGGTTTTCCATTTTCTACGCAGCAAGCATGTTTTCCTTGTGTATTTAGGCTGTCTTTCAGGAAATTAAACACATAGTCTCTTACCCTTTTCACAGCCATGGTGCCACCTACTTCGCCTCTTGGGACCTTATCAATGGTCTGTGCTGGCTTCATGGCAAATCAGTCATTTTCCTGTGTTGTTATTTCATGTGCTTTCCATATTGTGTTTGTCAGTTAACATTTTAATGACTCTATATTATTTGGCTAGGTATTTGGTTTAGTATTTTAAAGTCCTGCAAAGGTTGATAATTTCACATTTCTCATCATGTGGAAAACACAATTTTTTCTTTCTAAAAAGAAGCTTCCTCTCCCCTTCAATCTGCTCCTGTTTCTATCCACTCTTAGAAAAGGAAGCCATTAGCGCTACCCATACAAGGTCTGTGTGACCAGGGATTGCTTGGGATGAAAAGTAGGAAGATCTGCATAACAAGACCCGAAAGCCGAGAAAACCATTAAGGAAAAGTCCATCCATTTTCTTCTGTGCTGTAGGATATATCAGGACTTCATTTCTTTTCATGGCCAAAACTATTCCTTTGTGTGCGTAGACCACATTTCATTTATCTCTTCATCCAATGATGGACACTTGGGCTACCACCAACTTTTGGTGATTGTGAATAATGCAGCTGTGAACGTTGGTGTATAAGAATCTGGTTGAGTCCCTACTTTCAATTCTTTGGGCATTTAGCTGTGAGAGGCATGGGAAGTGACTGCTTAATGGGTACCAGATTCCATCTGGGGTGATGGAAAAGTCTTGGAACTAGGTAATGGTGGTGATTGCCCAACATTGTGAATGTACTAAATGCCCCTGAATTGTAGTCTTAGAAATGGTTAATTTTATGTTATGTGAATTTTGCCTCAATTTAAAAGCCAACAAACCTCGTCTACAGATTACTCCGCATTACTTGGGAAACCTCCAAGTCCCTCATTCTCCAAGACAGTCACGAGCACATAGTACCCATTCTCTGGGGGAAGATAAATCTTGGATTTGATGAAGTTAGGCAATGCCGGGCATCCCTGCATCTCATAGAATCAGGGACGGAATTAATTTCAGCCAAACTGTGAGGGTTTTCGGGACAAGGATGGATATTTAAATCCTTCTGTAAATCTCAGTTGCCTTAAAGGATCCTACTTATTTCATCGAAAAATCATTGCTAACTTTATTTCCTATTTTGTATAATTCTTTTTTTTTATCACTTGCTGCTCTGGTGGTGCAATACAGTGTCCCATTTGTCTTCATCCAATAAAGTCTGCCTGCTGAGGAGATGCTAATAAGGTAAAGCTACAGCTAGGGCAGCACATGTGTGAGCAAGGGCTCTGCTAAAAAGACAGGGAATGAGGGCTGGCATTTACATTCTGGTCTCCACACCCCTTAAATGTCCGACCTCTCAGGAATCCTCCGACTGTGAAGTGGGCATAATTTCTAGCCTCAAATTATAAAGAGTGAGAACTCACCAAGACAAGATACCCCTGTCTCTTCTCTTCATGCTCATTATGGATTCAACTGTGTCCTGCAAAGAGACACTTTCGAGTGCTCACCCCTGGCCCCTTGATCATGGCGTAATTTGGAAACGAGGTCTTTGAAGATGTGATTAGCTCCTGCTGGAGAGGGGTAGGCTGAAATCCTGTATGACTGGTTCTTTATAGGAAAAGGGTATGTGATGATGGAGGTAGAGATGAGAGTGATGTTGCCTCAGCCAAGGAAAGCCTGGAGCCGCCAGGAGCTCAAAGAGGCGGGAAGTAGCCTCCCCGAGAACGCACCTTGATGTCAGACTTCTGGTCTCCAGAACTGTAAGAAGATAAACTTCTGTTCTTTTAGCCACCCAGCCTGTGGTAATTTTTTATGGCAGCCCTAGGAAGCGAATGCACCAAGGAAATAAAAAATACAGGCATGCTTAGAAGTCAAGAGTGGGTCAATTTCATCCCAAGTAGAACCCGGAGTGGAAGTGAGTGCCTGAGCAGGAGTTCTCTTTCCAGTAGTAGGACGACCCTGGTGAAATCAGTGGAAAAACCCTTTTCTTGTACGTCTCCAAGGCCTAAGCTCCAATGTTCTCTTTTCTTTCTGTGCGTGGGTGCAGGATGCTTAATTATTAGCAAGGAATGTCTCGGAGAGGACGTGCGGAAGCATTAAAAAAAAGATACGCTTCCATCCCACCTCCCGCTGCTTTCCCCAGCGCTGTGACAGCTGCCGCGAAGCCCGTGTCCGAACCCATGTTTAATTTTTGATTCCCGTTTCCCTTTTTTCATCACACACTCATTCCTTTTATTTTGTAAGATGTAAATTCAGCCAGATCTGAGATGCTGGCAATCAGCCTTAATTTGCAGGAATTCTCTACTCTGACTAATGATATTCAGCAAATGGCTGCAGAGGCTAAGGAACATGTGTTTCAAATTCAACAACAATGGCAGAGTTTTGTTTGCACTCATAAATAATGAATTTTTCCGAGACCACAAGTAAAGATTGTCTAAATTAGACTCTCCAGCTCGGTAATTGACCTGGCGCACATGCTGGGTCAGTGTGGCCAGCAAGCTGCTGCCCTTGTGAGCCGAGGGGGCGGCCGAAGGCGTGGACATGAGGAAAAGTGAAAACAGAGGGGAAGCAGGAAGGAAGGAAAGAGCCAGCCTGCGTTGGCAGCGTGCTTGATTATCTTCAGCCCAAGCCAAAGCAAGTGGCATGTAGAGCCCCATTTACTGAGCCTTATAATAGCAGACTTGGGGTAAGTCATTTTCATGTGAAGATTTACGGCCCCTGGTCCAAGGACTGATTTCCATGAGGCATCTACAGAATCCATCTTGTCCTTTGAGTGTGTGATAAGTGGGGGTCTCCAGGAGACCCTGCCCCGGTAGCCCCACCCCACAAGGACTAAATACCCTCCCTCCCTCCCTCTCTCCTCTCCTCCGTCCCTTTCCCTCTTTCTTTCTCTCTTCACTTGTTCCTGCGTCAGTGTGAGTGACACCTGGAGCAGCCGGCTGTGAGGGGACCCACAAGTGGCCCCTGTTCGGTGGGCTTCCAGGCAGGAGGCACTGGCGTGGGTGCGGAAGCTGGGGGTAGACCAGATGCACGCAGAGCTTGGCTGTCCGGCTCTCTTTGCCGAGCGGCTTGGCCGCCATGTGAAATACGGTTCTGCAGAGAGCTTGATTAATCCTGGGGAGTTACGGGCTGCATTAGGACCATGGTTTTATGGCCACATGTGGGCTTGGCTTGTTAATGGGATCCCAGAGGAGCTAGTCTGCCCTGATGAAGCCAGAGCGCTGGGTGGGAGGGGGTTGTGCAGAGTACGCAAGTTTATGAGGCAAGATAAATCTGAAGGAATTCCACTGTTGTCCACTTCATAGGTTCCAGGTTGGATAAGGCCTGGCTTTTAATGAAATTCCCCTTGAAAATGAAATTCCTGACGGTGTTGGGGGTTGGAGGCGTCGGTGAGGAAGAAGCTGCGCCTTGCGAGTGGTCTGTGCCGAAGACGTCACCCGCTGGGTGGGCAGGGGCTCCCTCCAAATCCCCAGGCCCCTCCTGGAGTGGGGTGACTCTGATGATGAGGTGGACAGCACTTCTTTGGGAATTCAGCACACTGTCCAGCACGAGCGGTGCTGGGAAGGGGTGGTGTCTTTGGAGAGGGACTCGAGCATCTCCGTGTTAGTGGACTCTACAGCTCGCCTGACCATGGACAGAGCTTCCTGGACTAAGAGCACTGACGGGATGTTAACTGAGCACCTACTACATGTCAGGATTCTCAGGAATGAGGAGCCGTCCTCGCTCTCAAGGAGTCTGGTGGTGAGGGCAGCTTGGTGGCTGCCCTGACACATTTCCAGTGGCTGAAGACAACCGAAATTCATTCCTTCACTCATCTGGAGTCTAGAGGACGGAAGTCACGTTGTGGGCAGGGCGGAGCTCCCTCTGGAGGCGCCTTCCTTGCCTCTTCCGGGCTCTGGTGGTGGAGGTCATCCTTGGTCTCCTCGGCTTGGGGGCTGCAGCACCTGGTCTGCTTCCCTTTTCTCGTGGACTCGGCCCTGCTATCTGTCCCTTCTCTTCCTACAAGGACCCCAGCCCTATGGGATTAGGATCCACCCCACAAGGACACAATATCCTCCCTCCTCCCTCTCTCCCTCCCTCCCTCTCCCCAGCCCTATTGCATTAGGGCCACTCTCCTGCAGTAGGACCTCATCTTTCCTAGTTACACCTGCAAGGATCTTATTTCCAGGTAAGGTCACCTACACAGGCAATGGGGATTAGACCTTCAACATACATTTTTTAGAGGGGAGACACTTCAACCTATATCAGTGACTCACACATATCAAAGGCTGAGGGTAAATAACGAGGGGGGGCTGGCCGTGTTTCCTGAGCCGAGCTCTGCAGTGTGGCCAAAAGTGATGCTGTCCTGCTTGGAATTTTGAGTAGGGGTCTGTGGTCACCACTGTAGCTGTCCACCACCCACCTCCCCAAATTCCCACTGGGCACATAGTCTGCAGAGAGGACAACCTGGAAGGCTCAGAATTGGGGAAGGGGCAGGTGCACAATTCCGGGTGTGTCCTTGACTGAATCCTGTGGTGTGGAGTCAGATATGTAACCTGAGAAAACCTGAGACCTCAGGCTTGGAGAGAGTGTCTGCTTCTGAGTGGGTGTGGAGGTTAATGTATTGTGTTGACTTGGCTAGGTTATGCTGTCCAGTTGTTTGGGCAAACGCTGGCTTAGGTGTCACTGTGGAGTTATTTTGTAGACAAGATTAGCATCGGTGATCAGTTGGCTTTAAGTAAAGGAGACGGCCCTTGGTGGCATGGGTGGGCCTCGTCTAATCAGTTGGCACCTTCAGGAACAAAGAGCTGGGGCTTCCAAGGAGAACTTCTGTCTCAAGACAACACCATCAACTCCTCTTGGAATTCCAGCCTGCTGACCAGCCCCCATTGCTTGAGCCAATTCCTTAAAATAAATCATAAATCTCTCTCCAAATGCACACGTATCCTGCAGGTTCCGTTTCTACGCAGATCCCCAGCTTATACCATAGGCATTGTATGGACATGAGGACAGACAGCTTGTCCTTTGGTGCAGAAGATGGCAAATGGGTTCTCGGGGGTCTGACGGGGGTCTGGTCTGATTTATCATGGAGATGGCACTAGGATGTTGCTGTGGAAACGGTGACACCCCACATAATTGCCGTGAGATGGGGCTAAGAGAGCAGAGACAGGGCTCCTTGTGTCCAGTATGAAGGGAATGTGTTTCGGGGCAATAATTTAAATTACACTTGTGAGGTGGTCATTGCTCGTCGCCAGTTAACTCCCAAGAAAGGAGCCTGGGGGTTGGGGGGTTTTCCTCCTGAAGGCACTGGGACCGCAGACCCCTCCCTGACTGCCACAACGAGCCTGCCCGTCACCAGCCCCTCATGCCACTCCCCCCCGAAGCCGGCGGAGAAGGTACTGGTGAGTGTTTGTGACTAATTAGATCAGTTTTCTGGCTGTGCTGCCTATTTTTAAAAATTATCCTAAACCGTAAAGAATCGGGTAAATGCATACGGATGGAGGTGGCAGAAAACCAAGGGTTTACCGTTTGATGCCTGCTTTTCCCCTCCTTGTCCCCTTTCTAGCTGCTTCACAAAGTGTTAATTCTCTCTTCTTACTGAAGACAAAAGCAGTATTTTAAGGACAACCCAAACTGAGGAGATAGTCAAATGCTCAGTGGAGGAGCTGGGGAGACGGGGTTGCAGCCCCCAAGCTCCAACTGGTAACAGTTATTCCCAGAGACCCTAACAATGAGAAACTGAGAAAAACACACTAACCAGAAGGAGCTTTTTACCAGATCTGGGGAGACGGGGTTGCAGCCCCCAAGCTCCAACTGGTAACAGTTATTCCCAGAGACCCTAACAATGAGAAACTGAGAAAAACACACTAACCAGAAGGAGGTTTTTACCAGATCTGGCGAATAAAAGCCTTGGCAAAAATCGATGCACTGGAACTCTTCTAGCCTAATAAGAAATTTGCTTTGATCAAACTATGTGCTTACCTATTAGCTCAAAACAACAGAGCAGTTACTTCATGATTATACTTCAAAAAAAGACAGATCTGTGAAAAACCCACTTTTAATAAATCCTACAGTTATCCTCAGATCGCTCGTTGTAGAATAAGCGATTAAATTAATAATGGAATTTTACCAAACTTGTTCACCGATATTCCAGCTGTTTTCTCTGTGGATGTGTTGTGTTTCGTGCTCTGAAGTTTTCTGTACAACAACTATTTATGGACTCTCTTCGTTTTGATGGATGCAAGTAAAAGTCACTGAAAAATCAAAGTTAAACCCTGTGTGCCCCTTCTGAATAGACCCTGAATGCTTCCTGAAGTTTCTGAAGTGCAAGGATTTCTCACTTCACTTTTCACGTCACCTCTGTCTTTGATAATGTGTGCTATGAAGCCCAAAGTGTGCCATGAGAATTTTGGGGAAAACTTTAAACATGAGATTAATTTTTAATTTGCTTTAAGTTTATTCAACATAGTACCAGTAGGGTGTTGCAAGAAGTCAGTAGGAATTGGTGATAGGGTGATGCTTTGTTTAAACAACATTTAGTTGATATGAATATTTTTCCAGCTAGGTAAATGTCAACCAGAAAATCCTTTTGGTGAACAATGTTTTAAAATATTCTCCTCTTTCCTTAGTTCATGGCAGATTTTCTCAATTGAAATATGGCATTGCCTGTAAGATAAACTAGTGATATATTTTTTACAAGGACACCTGTTTTTTGGAAAAAAACAATAACTGCACAATGTATTACATGCTGTTGGGGATTGAATCACATGCCCATAAAGGCATGTTCCAATTGCCACCCCAGTCCTATAGGTATGAGCCCTTCTGTAAATGGATCTTTGGAGATGCTAGTAAGATAGGGCCAATTGCACATCTACTAGGATAGCTATCATTAAAAATGCTGGCAATGCAAAGAAGCGGAACCCTTGTACCTTGTTGGTGGGAATGTAAGATGGCACAGCCTCTGTGGAAAACAGTTTGGTGGTTCCTCAGAAAGTTAAGCATGGAATTACCATATGCCCCAGAAAACCCACTCCTAGGAATAATCCAAAGGAATTGAAATCAGGGACTTTGGCAGATATGTGTACATGAATGTTCATTTCAACTTTATTCATAATTGATGAGAGGTGGAAGCAACCAAGAGTCCATCAACAAATGAATGGATACATCATGTAATGGAATATTATGCAGCCATAAAAATTAATACAATAGCACAATTATAAACAGTGCTATCACCAATTGTAACAAACGGTCTACACCAGTCATGTACATGGGAATCCTGCATGTTATGCATGATTGTCCTGTAAATGCACAACTTCTCTAATAATGGTAATAAAAAGGAATGAAGTGTTGGTGCACGCTCCAATGTGGATGAACTTTGAAGACATCATGTTGAGTGGAACAAGACAAACCCAAAAGGAAAAATATTGTTTGGTTTCCCTTATATGAAATACTCAGAATAAGCAAATTCATGGAGACAGAAAGCAGAATAGAGGTTGCCAGGGTGGGGAGAGGGGGAAATGGGGAATTTTTGCCAAATGAGTATGAGTTTTTGGTTTAAGATGTTGAAAATAGTCTGGAAATAAACTATGAAAGTTATACAATATTGTTAATATACTAAATGTCAATAATTGTCCACTTAAAATGATTTTTATGTTCTGTTTATTTCACCACAATTGAAAATGAATAAATTTTGAAAAGAAAAATATAAAGCCAGTTGAATCAGGGTTGTTCTTATCCCAAAATGATGGAAATACTTATAAGCAGATGGAAATGGGCTTAGATAGGAAGAGGAGACAACGGCCGTGTGATAAGACTATTGCGATACGGATGCTGGCAAGTCACCCCCAAAAAGCTGCAGATGTCAGAGGCAGCATGGTCCTGCCAAACCTGGATTTTGGAATTCTGGCCTCCAAAGCTGATACAACAAATTCCTGTTGTTTGAGCCCACCAATGTGAACTGTTTTGTTACAGCGGCTCTGGCGTACTGAGACCATGCGTGTTTCCCTTTTAAGAGATATTTTGATTTCAGAAATGGTAAGACCAATAAAAGTGCCTTAGTGTTTAGGACACACAGGAGTGTGTTGATGGTAATTTATGCTCTGGAGAGGCCCGTTGTGGTAGTTTGAGTCTTTTGTGGACCCCAGAAAATTATGTTCTCAAATTGGTCCATTCCTGTGGGTATGAGCCTATTGTAGAGCTTCCTTTTGATTCTATCGCTTACGTAAGGTATAGCCCAGGGCAGGTCTTAATCCTCTTACTTAAGTCCTTTATAAATGGGATGAACATACAGACAATAAAGGACATGGAAAGAGAGAGAAACTCACAGAATCTGAGAGTGAAGGCCAGAAGCTGAAATCAACCGAACACAGAAGTTGAGAGGAAGCCACTGAAGCCAGAAGTTGAAAGCAACGAGACGTGGGGAATGGAGAGACAAGCAGATGCTGCCATGTGCCTCACCACGTGCCACAGGAGAGAGGAAGCCAGTACCACCAGCAGCTGGTCCTCGGGGAGAAAAGCTTCACCCGATGCCTTGGTATGGACGTTTTCTCAGCCTTGGAACTGTAAGTTTTAAAGTTACTCAATCCCTATTGTAAAGACCAACCCATTTCTGATATATCCCCTTGGCAGCCATCCTCCAGCAGTCTTTCACTGTCATCTTGCACCTGTGGTTCAGGTAGCCTTAGCCTGGTGGCTGGGATGTCTTGATGGGAGCTGGGCTCACCATCAGCAGCAGCATTGTGGGCAGCCATTAGGGAAGGACCCCTAAACAGCTGTGCTTTGCACCCAAGATGCCCACTTCAGAGGGCTGCACCAAAAACCACAGGGACTCTGGTCAAGATAAATGAATCCAAGGAGGCTTGAGTTAAAACCTGCCCAAGTACCTATTGCCCCAGTTAAATGGACATCTTTCTGTTGAGACTACCTAACCCACCTGTGAGAAACACGTACCTAAAACATCGATGTCAACTCTCACCTGGAGAGAAGATCAAGAGACAGACCAGCATCGCAATGCATCAATAACGCCAAGTAATAGAAGATAATCTTTTATTAGATTGTCTTTAAAGTTCTCAGAGAAAATTCATTTGAACCTAGAAATCCATACCTGAGCAAATTATCCTGTTTGAAGGCAGAAAGCAGATGACTTCTGGTATGCAGTGACTCAGAGATTTTACCTCCCACTGCCATTTCCTTAAGGGGTTGCTCACTTTAGGATGAATTTTAGTCTTAAGGAACAAAGAGTCTTGATTAGATTCAAAGTTAGATGGTATCAAAGAGTGAGAGGTCTCAGAATAAAAGATTAGAGTCTTTCCCTAGATTAGATTCTCTTCCTGACACATTCCAAGAACCTTAGCATCTCACAAAGGCAAGTTTTTAATACAGGAACAAGAGAAAGGCAATGAGAAGCTTGTGGTGGTTTGTGCTGTATCCAGTTGGTTAAGCTGAAATGTCTTCCCAGGATGTCCCTCATCGTACAGTTCCAAGTTAGGTTTGGGATGAAATTTGGGACGTGCAGTGAGGCAGCGGCCATTCATTGGAAAGCCCTTGGGGTTGGACGTAGGGACAGTCAGATGCAGAGTTGAGCAACAGACTCCAGCTTGTTCTTGTTCTCCTACTTCCAAGTCCAGCTGTTTTTCCTGACCATTGACCCTACTGAAAACCTACCAGATCCTACACGCTGAGCCCTGGTTGGGGGAAAGCAATATCAAGTCCACAGCTTCTCCCCCACTGCCCCAGGTTCCCCCCACTTTGACAACATCTTGGTATAACTGGCAAATGCTACCTTCCCCTTTTGGGTTTCCTCCTTCCCATAAGCTCCTGCCATCTCTGAGCAGGATCTACTTCCTACAACGGATCCTTTATTCCTTAACAAG
>JAQZBX010030291.1:0-26894 GCA_029593785.1 Cabassous unicinctus | reverse complement strand
TGCAGAACTCTCTTTAGTTTTTCCTGAATAGCTGGATTCTTACTTATATATTGTCTTAGTTTCTGTTTATCTGTGACAATATTCCACTCACCATCATATCTGAAAGACAGTTTTGCTAGAGAAGGAATTCTGGGTTGACATTGTTTCTGTTACAGTACTGTAAATATATCATACAATTGCATTCTTGCCTCCATAATTTCTGAAGGAAATTTGCACTAATTCTTCCTGGATATCCTTTGTATGTGATGTCTTCTTCCCTTGCTGTCTTCAGAATTTTCTCCTTATCTTTGGCATTTGGCATTCTGACTATTATGTATCTTGGGGCAGGTATATTTGAATTTATTCTAATTGGAGTATGATGTGCTTCTTGGACACATATATTCATGTCTTTCATGAGAGTTGGGAAAATTTTGGCCATTAGTCCCTCAAATACTCTTTCTGCCTCTTTTGCCTTCACTTTTCCTTCTGGAATGCCCATAAAAGTATGTTAGTTCACTTTGTGCTATCATTCAACTCCCAAAGCACCTGCTTAATTTTTTCCATTCTCTTTTCTTTCTATTCTTCTCTCTTTAAAATGTTAGCTGTTCTGACCTGATTCTTTCTTTTATGATTTCCAATCAGCTGTTGTATGTCTCTATTGTATTTTTAAAATCATTTTCTCTGTCTTTCATTCCCATAATTTCTGTTACATTCCTATCCAAGACTTTTAATTTTTCTTTATGCTCACCCAGCATCTTCTTCTTCTTCTTTTTTACTTTGAGGTATTTTTACTTAAATGAGGGATATTTTTGTATTGAATAACATTTTGCCCTTTTTATTGTTGCTGTTAATCCAATATATGAAACACAAAGTAAGAATTCAGCCTTGTGTGAGGTACTTGTATCATAAATAAGCTAAGTATATAAGAAATTTTATGCCACTTGATTAGCAGGCTGGTGAAAACATATGGGGTAAAAAATTAAACAATCTTCATTACTAGAAGAGTTAGGAAGAAAATAATTTGTAAATGAATCTTCTAAAATAAGTGATGTCCTATACTTTATCTCATTTTGCAATCTAAAGTGCATTCTCTAATAGAAGTGATAAAGGTGTTAAATATAAATAATGAAATGAAATAGCTTATAAGATTTAAAGTATTAAAACTTTTATATACCACAAGAGTAACTATAATGGATATTTGCAAAAATTCTTGTTAAAACTCAAAGGTTTTTCCAAATACCATAGCTACTTAAACAAAACATTTTTAATAGATTAATAAGTCAATGAGAACATTACACCAGATTTAGGATTGAAAGGATGTAGTCTTCCATGAAGATTTCAAAGCCAGGTTTTTCACCTCAACTTTTATTAAAAAATACTTTATTGGTGAAAATGCTAACCATTATGAGTCTTTTTGCTGCTGGAGGGTTTTGCTTCAAGGTTGATGGCTTCTTATTGATCAGTGTGATGGCTGCTGAAGGCTGTTGTGGCAAGATGTGGCTAGCAAGCCAGGGTCCCGCAGGCAGAGCAGACCTCACTAAACAACAATTCCACAGTGAACAGTGGGTCATGTGGGAGGAGCAACCAATTGGAGCTCACCCAGTATCTTATTAATGTCTTTTATTTATTTAGACTTGTTGTCCTTCAAACTCCATGAATTGATTTAGGAGATCTGTATGAACCTCATTTGTTAGTTGTTTCAAGTCTTGTGTCTCTTCTGGGGCTTTTATTTGTTCCTTTGCCTCAGTCATATTGTTGTGGCAGATGAAACTTAGACAATGAAAAACCCAAGTGTGCACTCAGTGAGGTGGAGGAACAAAGTTTTATTATGCATGGGCTCAGAGGAGAGTCAAGTTTCCAAAAAATCTGAGCACCCTATCTCGGCTTCATAAGTTTATATATGGACTTCAAGTGGGCAAATTCCTAAGCAAGTGGCAGGCAGGGGTTACAAAAGCAAAAGGTGTGACTTTAGCTTATCTTCCTAAAGCAGAGGGCTATTAGGGAGGAAAAGAGTCATTATCTGTTTAGAGTTGTAAATTCCATTGAAAGGGGCAGGCAGGCAGTGTTTATCTTTCTAAAGATGTGGATTCCAGGGAGAAAGGGAGGAAGGGAGAATGGGGTATGGGGAGCTTATCTTCCTACATCTGTGGGTTTCTGCTGAGGGGATGTTAGGGCCACAGCACTGCCTTTATCATTACCCCCTTTGATGGCCTTGTAATTCCTTATGGGGCATCATCTGCTAACATGGAGATTTTTCTATAGTCCCCAAGGGCTGATATTTAACATGAGGCATTACTTGGTGTTTTAAGGCATTTAAGCAGGAAGTGATGTATTGTGTTAGGAACCATAGAACATATGGCCCAAGAGTTAAGAGGAAGAAGACTGAGGCTATTACTGGCATGAATGGCAAAATCCAGGAAAGGAGATACTGGAAGTAGTTCCCATTGGCACCAATTAGCAATGCAACTGGAGAAAGACCTTGATGAAATGGAAGAAAGGGTAAAGACAAATGAGTTTATATCACTAAGAGACTTCAAAGTGAATCAGGAGGTGATTTCCGAGGTTACAATTATACATGTCTCAACAGGAACTCATAGACTGCCAAAGTAAATATTATCTCAAATAGCAAAGCTCTTGAGGGCCCTGGAGGCTTCCAGACACTATAAGCAGGGCAGACAGCTCAGAAATTTGGAGCCCTGCCAGTGGGCCCTACTTTGGAATTTACATTCCCCAGTGTGATAGAGATGGACTCAGTTGTGTTTTCCCTACACATGGCTCTGCTGCCCCTCTATTTGAACCTATAGTTAGTACTAGAGTTGATAGTTGTATGTCCAAGAAACTTAACTCTTTGGGCTGTCCATTTGCCGTTTGGGCCCTGAATCTCAACAGACTTTAAACACCTACTCTCCAGTTCATTGTACTCACCCAGGACAAATAACAAGGAGAAGATGACTGACAATGACCATCTCAAGGAACAGAGAAAGTCTGCAACTGCAAGCAAAAAATTCCCATCCATTTGCCCTATGGGACCTAAGCTCCAGGAGAAAACATCACCATTATGCTTGGGCACCATTCATCAATTTCTTTTGAAGATTAAATCTCTCAAGGTTCTGACTGAAGAAATTTGCATCTGATATGGAATGCTTGTGGCCTACATTCACAGAATTGTGTGAAATTACAGAGCAAAATATAAAGTCAGCACATGAACTTGGATCTATTTAGTAAGTCTCTCAAAGCAATCATTTTCAACTGCCTAATTGAGGGAAATAATTACTATAACAAAGGTAAAAATAAATGATCTGAAAAACAGTAGTTAATTATGGGTTAATGGTTGCTAAATCCATAAAAATGTTCTCTAAAAATAAGAGGACTTGTCATAGATTAAACCTGTTTATTCTACAAACACATTCTGATAGGTAGGTTCAACCTCTGACTTCTTTATTGGTATTTTTTCTCTCAAGGTGAAACTGAATTCAATTTACAATTAAGTAATATTTATGTATTTATTTCTAGTATCGTTGGTAAGACTAAGGACTGTCATACCCCATCTACTTAGAAAAACAATGACTCAAAGTAGTATGGACAGACATCAGAAATACAAAAATACAATTACTTATTAAATTATTTTACTGATTGTAAAGGCAATATATTATATTAATGACAAGAATCACATCAGAAAATTTATGATATCACCATCCCCAAATCCTCAAGATTTAGGAATGAACAAACATAAGGTAGGAATTAAAATATGGACTAAAGTAGAATTATCATTATTCTAGCAATGGAAGAATTTGTAACTGATATAAAAGCAGTGACCATGAGAGGTGCTGAGAGGAGATAGAGGGAAGAATAGGTGCAACATGGGACATTTGGGGTCATTGGAATTGTCCTGCATGACATTGCAATGATGGATAAAGACCACTACACATTTTGTCAAAACCTATAAAATTGTATGGTCCAAAGTATAAACTATAATATAAACTACAGACCATAGTTAGTAACAATGCTTCAATATGTGTTCATCCATCTTAACAAATGTTTAACATTAATGGAGGATGTTCATAATTGGGAAAGGTGTGGGAGGGGGAGAAGCTGGGCTATATAAGAATCTCCCTGGATTTTTGATATAATATATATGTAATCTAAGGCTTTTTTCAGAATAAAATGCAATTAAATAAAAAATAAAAATAAAGAAGAAAATTTATGATAGAAGCCCACAAAATTGCTATTAATACCATAATTCAAATATCACTATTTGTCTTAATGTATTTTAAGATAATTTTCTATGTATATTTGTCATTGTATGCACTTGATAGTCTAATATATAAATGTTTATGTTTTGAATTTTCCACTCAGTACTATATGAGAAAGTAACTTTCTTATCATTAATTCTTCTTTCAAAATACTTTAATGTGAACCTAATAGTTGAAATTGAATCATTAAATTGTTTCCCTTAATTTCAGTATTTGCCCACAATCCTACCATCCACAAGAGAAATAAAGATAAGCTATACAAATACTTTGAGACCATTTTTGCTATGACCAAGGTACTGTTACACCTTGAACTCTCTGTTCCTATGCAGAAGATGACAAAGGAAAACAAAACATTGACTCTTTGCTAGAGGCCATTCTAAGCTTTGCGTGTATGATCTCCTAAAACTCCATGACAGTCATATGAGGTAGATTCCTTCTCATCTCCTTTGTGCAGCTGTGGAAAATGAAGCCTAAAGAAGATGAAAACCTTGCCCAAGTTGTCATAGTAGTAAGTAAAAGAGCCAGCCTTGGATGTGCAGTTCATGGAACTCCAAAGCATTTCCTCTAAAACATACCAGAATTTTAATATTAGAAAGCAGGTTCTCTAGCCTGCATGTGCCTATCCTTGGGGCATCAACAGTAGAATAGCAGTTTTTAATGGCCTAGGTCATTTCACATCTTATTTTGTTTAATCCTCCCTATGACTCTGTGAGACAGGTAATAGGATTGTTTTTATAATCTGATAAACTATTGTACCCATAATCCTATGACTAAATCAAGTTATGCCCTACTTCCCAGACTCAGAGTTGACTTCCAGACCACAAGCATGAGATGTTGCTGTCCTAACTCTGCTGACTCTCTACCAGCACCCTTGGTCACAAATGCCACAGCCACAAGAGAGAATAGGATTAACTTGTTTAGCTGCCAACTTGGGTGAAGCTGCTAATTCTAACCCTTTGGGAACAGAAAGCTCAGGTCATTGCTATCTACTTCTTGAGCTTGAGAAATATTCTCTAAATATTTATCTTTAATCAGACATGAAAATGTTAATGAGGACAGACTCTAGGGATTAATGAGTCTACAACACAACCTAAACATAATGAGCCAAAGATTATAGAGGCTACTTTTTCATAAATTGCCAGTCCATTTATATCCAGATTCTGAGAGACCAAAAAAGCAACCTTTAGTCTTATCACAAGCCTGATATGAAGTAAAGACTGAAAAAAGCTGACCTCAGAGATCTGCTACACCAGGACAATATTCATTTGTTGCTGAGATCATGGTAATTGTAATCCCCAATTATTCTGCATTAATATAGTTTGCCATATTCCAGTCTTTAAATTATGTCATAACAAAGATCAAGAGACTTTTGTAATCTACTTTATCTGGCCACCAAGAAAATAAGATGGCAAATGTGCAACAGGGAGGCTTGGGAAGAAATGTCCATCAATGGTTAGGTTTCTCCCCATCAAGAATTTTTTAAACCTAGAGATTTATCTGAGCTGGGATGTTTTTGGTTTACATTCACCAGTTGGTGGGAGCCTATAGAACAAAGATAAATATACCCCCACAGACTAGGATTTCCTTAGGCAGCTGTTGACATTCAGGAACTGGGTCTGTGTAAATGGTGCCATGGATGAGAAAGAATGAGGCAAAGAGAAGAAATAACTGGGATCAGGGGACTCTCCATCCAAAGGGAGAAGAAGAGTCCCACCACATAATAAACTGTGGCTTTTATTTGGCTTTAGAACAAAGAAAATACGTGTGTGCATGTGCAAAGGCAATAGATAAATGACAGTTTACATTTTACTAAAGTCAGCAAGTTTTGAGAGTTAATGGTTAAGGTCTCTTTACATTCCTGCACATAGCAGACCTTGTAAATCTTTATCTAACAGATACATATTACACTCTTTGAAGCTCAGGATGTCTCCCCATCAGTCTCCTCTCAGACCTTATCTCAGTTTCTTGAGACTAAAGGCATCTGTATCCTACTTTCCAGCCTGTCTCCCACATTCCAAGGCAGCTGCTCTCTGTCAGCTGTCATGGCCTTTTATTTGAACTCCATCATTTCCCCCTTCTTTATTTCTTAATTTTTTCAGTGAAGATCATAGGAACCATTATATAAGCTGATACAAGATGACCTCCTGTCACACTTGTCTTCTTCCATAGGCTCTTGTGACTGTGCCTACCTTAGGTTGTCCTCCACTGAGAATCTTACCCATCATTGGCCACCAGTCAACCCTTGGAGCTCTTACATGGAAGGCAATTTCATTTATATTTATACTTCTTCAGGTTCTGTAAGTGAATATTTTTGTGCAGATAATTAGTGTTAAGTTCAAGGGGTTATTAGTACACTACTTTCTACTAAATAATATAAAATTAGTTTTTCATGGCTAAGTTTCTTAACATAAATGCATTTATCTGATCTAATTTTTCATTTTTCTATGAACATATGTCATTACTCTACCCTTGACAATACAAATAATTAAAATGCATAACAATAATTCCTAATCCAATCCAAAAGGATGTTTGAACTGTGTTTTGTTTCCACCACTGAACCAGATTGACAGTGTTTAAATTTTCAACAATTAATTCCAAAATTCTGCACCAGGGGTTTCTTTCAATTCATTTTGAGACATGCTCAATGCTTTTTTTTTGCAATTCTAAAATATCTAAAGAAATATTATGCTTATATCCAATCAAATGATTTCTTACTTCTTCCCAATCATGTTCACTATTATTATAAGCCAAAGGAGTAATACAAAAAGAACTTTCATTCCAATCACATTTAAGAGCTCTTAACAAGTTTAAATAATCATTTTGATTACCCATATGTATAATAGTTGTTTCAAGATCATTCATACAATTATTCAGTTCCATATAAATGTGAGACTGGCTATGCCACATCTCACTTGCATTTTTATGCCAGTCCTTAACATATTGTTGGGTCTGGACTCCTTGATGCAGGGCTGTGCCAGCAATGGTTGCAGTGGTTATGATGCCAATCAGTCCCAAAATTCCTGTTATTAAAAGTCCAATCAGTCTTTTACTTCTTTTTAAATAATGGTTGAGGAGATGCCACAGCAACTGGGATTCCGGAGACTGCTGCCAATGTCTGGTCATCCGAACAAGTAACCATAGTCCTTTTCTTCTTCTTGCTATAAAAAGAGTTTGATTTTCCTGCAAATATGAATTGTTAAGATATGTAAATAAAGAGCAATTGGAGCAACTAATGTTCCTTTCACCAAAGGTTACTTCTCCAATGATAAAAACTATAGGATCTTGTACACATACTGTAAGAAATTGAGTTGATTTTCTTTTAAACTGGCAATATTAGTTTTACTGCCTTGCCATATGAAAATTGGGCCAGTTCCCAAAGACAATTTCCACAAATAACTTTGAGTTTTGTTAAGTTTAGTGTCCCATGTTTGTGGGATATTTCTTCCTTGATTTTTCCAATTTATTGAGGAGTTTTTAAATGCTGTATTACCAAAATTCCAGAAATAAGGATTACTGTCATTTGTGATTATGGTTGAATTATTAATGAGCTAAGATATGGTTGTGTTTTTAATAGGCTTCAGTATTCTTATAAGGGCCCGATCCTTTACAATTCCATAGGAATCATTAAGCAACACAACCTCTGTAAACCCATGACATATATGCCATTTGTCATTAAGTAGTCTGTTTTGAGAGGGACATGTAAGATTTACCATATTTTCTGATTTATATGGTAAAGAAGGGAAAATGAGAACATAAATTCGAGTTTGATTTTTCTCTGTTAAAACTACACTGCAATTTTTAGATTGCATGCATACAGAAGCATATCCAATACAAAGAGTACAGTCAATAAAAGGTAAAGTTAAATTTTCTATAAATTTCCCATCTTTTGACTCTAAGGGTAGTCGTATGTCCACAGGTCCTGGAAAATGGTTAGATTCATTAAGGTAAATTGGGTAAGACTCATCGGCCCAGGTTAACAGCTGTAAAAGAGTTGGGTTGTTTATGTATGCCCAATAAATGTAATTATGACATGGTATCTTAACTTGACCTAATACTTTACCTATAATTAATCCAATGTGAAATCACCATGTCCATAGTTTAAATCTTGGCAGCATCTTCAACTCTAGGTTTGATTCTTTTGGAGGGTATCCACTGCTTTTCTCCTGTTTCTGTTATGACAAGATCAAAACCTTGGCCCCAAATCTTTACCTCTCCTTTTCCAATTTATTGGTTGTTTAATTTTTACAATATATTGATTGTCCACATTTTTCATTTTCATTTTTTTATTAACCTCCCATTGTCTTACTGCTGCTGTGGTATTAGAAATTTGTTGTCTATTAAGAAAATTTAAGGTAAGCAATGCTTTAGATAGTTTCTCTTTCACAGATTCTCCTCCATCTCCCCCTTTTTGATTTTGCAACATTAATTTTAATAAGGGATTTCTTTTTTCTACTATCACTTGTCCTTGGGGGCTATATGGAATTCCTATAACATATTTAATATTCCAGTCACTGCAAATTTTTTTGAAAGCTTAACTAAGATAGTCAGGCCCATTTTCAGCTGTGCCAGCAGGCCCATTACAGCAAAAGAATGTAATAAATGAGAACATACATGTGAGGCCTTTTCACCAGCTTGAGCAGTTGCCCAAATAAAATTAGAAAATGTGTCCACTGTCACATGCACATACTGAAGGCAGCCAAAAGAGGGCACATGTGTAACATCCATTTGCCAAATTTCATTAGGATGTTCTCCACAGGGATTAGTTCCTGGAGAGAAAGTTGGGGCAATTATGGGCCCACAAGTAGGACATTGTCTAACAATCTTTTTACTTTCTTTTACTGTTAAGTGGGGATATTTATGAGGTAAGCCAGAAGCATTAGTATGTGGAAGTTTATGATAATCTGCAGCAGTTTCCATATGGCAATAAGTTTATATACCAAATCATTTTGTGAAGCCATAGGGACAGGAAGTTGAGAATGGGAATGAATATGAGTAATGTAAATTGGATTAGATCATTCATGAACAGTTTATTGTAATTGTAGGAAAAGAACTTCTAATTCAGAAGCTGGAATTATCTGAGCTGTTTCTATATGACAAACAATGTGACAAACATAAGCAGAATCAGACACAATATTTAAAGGCTCAGAAACATCAGTTAGCAATTGAATAACAGCCATTAGTTCTACCTTTTGGGCAGATGGATAAGGTGTTTTCCAAGATTTTGTAGTTGGACCTAAGTAGCCTGAATTTCCATTACTGCTGCCATCAGTGTAGTAAGTAAGTGCAGGAGAGAGTGTTTGTTGTTTGACAAAATTAGGAAGAATCCATGAAGTACATTTTAAAAACTGTAAAAAATTTTGAATTTGGGAAGTGATTGTCAATTGTTCCAATAAAATCTGCTAAGGCCACTTGCCAAGAGTTACTGAACTGCTGGAGCTGAGAAAGCTCCTGCTTTGTAAGGTCTAGTATGATTTTATCAGGATCTCTAGCCATAAGCTGTCTTAGGAAAATATGGCCTTTTGATATAATTGCTGTAATTTTTTTCAGGATAAGTATGAAGTTTTTTTGTATCTTTGTTGGGTAAGAATATCCATTCTATTATGCCCTCCTCTTGCCAAAGTATCCCAGTAGGGGAATGGTAAGATGGAAATATTAAAAGAGAAATTGGAAGATTTATATTTATCCTTGTTAGTTGGCTATTTTGTACTCTTTTTCCTAGCCATTTTAGCTCCTATTTTGCTACTGGGCTAAAATGTGAGGACTATTTAAGTCAGGGTCTCCTGTTAGAGTATTGAAAAGATTTGTTAAAGCATAAGTTGGAATTCCTAAAGTAGGCTGTACCCAATTAATATCACCCAGTAATTTTTGAAAATCATTTCAAGTATGTAAATTATCAGTTCAAAATTGGACCTTTTGTGGAGTTATAATATTTTCATTAATAGTATGGCCTAAATATTGAAAAGGAGCCTCTTTTTGAATTTTTTCTCCTGCTATTTGTAACCCATGTTGAGGAAGAATTTCTTTAGTCAGTTGAAACAGTTGTTTCAGCTCAGAAGATTGCTTGGTGGCAAAAAGAATATCATCCATATAATGAATAATCATAGCCTTAGGAAATTGTTTTCATAAAATTTGTAATGAAAAGTGAACAAAGGATTGACATAATGTAGGACTGTTCATCATTCCCCGAGGAAAACTTTCCACTGATATCATTCAGTAGGAGCTGAATGATTAATAGAAGGAATAGTAAATGCAAAATTTTCTCTATCATTAGGATTAAGAGGATTAGTAAAGAAACAATCTTTTAGATCAATTATAATAATATGCCAATTTTGTGGGATCATATTTGGGGATGGCAAACCAGGCTGTAAAGATCCCATAGGTTGAATAACTTTGTTAATTTCACACAAATCAGTCAAGATGCACCATTTGCCAGATTTCTTTTTACTTAAAAAAACTGGAGAATTTATGGACTAGAAGAGGGTTTGATATGCCCTGCCATTAACTGCTCTTGCACTAATTTTTTCAGGGCTTCCAATTTTTCTTTTGGAAGGGGCCACTGTTCAACCCAGATAGGTTTGGTTGTTAGCCATTTTAAAGGTAATGCAAAGCCCTTTGTAACAATAGCCTATAATCTAAATTTGAATATCCTAGTCCATGGTAGTCTCCTACAAGTTGTGTTTCAGGTCAGGAAGGGGGAGCATATTGCATATGAGTAATAAGATGTTTAACTGTATCAGAAATGTGAGGAATATTCAAATAAGCTCCCTATTGGTATAATAAGTCTCTTCCCCATAAATTAAGTCCTACATCCACAACATAAGGTTGCAGAGCAGCCTCTTGTCCTACTGGACCTCCTACCTTAAATATCTGAGTACTCTGATAAACATCTGTCATTGTGCCAATGCCAGTGAAAACTGTAGGCACCTTTTGTAAAGTCCAAGCTTGTGGCCAATATTGTTTAGCAATGATAGAGATATCAACCCCGGGATCCACTAATCCTAAAAATATATTTCCATTTATTTTTATGGTAATTTCAGACCTTTCATCCCCAATTGCTGTTTGTGAATAAACTTTATGCCCGGTGGAACCAAATCCTCCTGTATGTTTTATACGAGGTATATGATACGGTAATAAAAGAAGTTGAGCTATACGATCTCCTGATTCAATTTGATAGAGAGTCAAAGTTTGTACTAATAAACAAATTTCTCCATCAAAGTTAGAGTCAATGATCCCAGTTTGCACTAAAATGCCTTGGGTTGTAAGACTGCTATGGCCAATAATGAAATCTACATTGTTTTCTGGGATAGGCCCTTTAATTTCCATCCTTATTTTTTGTATACCCAGTGAAGGAGTAATAAACTTAGTTTCAGCTGAGGTAAGATCGGCAGCTGCACTGCCTTTGGTAACTGCCTTCAGTTCTGTTACAGGCCGGAGTGAGCTGCTCCGTTGCTGACTGGGTAGATTTGAGCTAGGTTGGGAAATGGACTCATATTGTTTGTCTGAGGGCCTTGAGCAAGGCCTGCTTGGAAGTTTCCCAACTTATTAATGAGACTGCCATTTTTATGATATTTAGAATGGCATTCCTTGGCCCAGTGTAACCCCTTTTGACATATTGGACACACACAAGTTGGTATTGATCTATTATTGATGTTAGATGGATCTCTCACACCAGTTTTGGCTGGCAATCATTTTTCATATGACCTGGTTTCCCACATTTAAATCAATTTAAATTATTAATCATAGGACTATGTCCCTTTATAGCAGCTGCAAGAAGGGTCATGTTATATGTTTTAGACACAATGTCTTGGCATGGCCTTATATAATCTTTTAAAGTACCTCCATTTGCCTTTATCAGACATAAAGCTTTTTTATACTCACTATTAGCATTGTCAAATCCAACATCAGAATAAGCATTTCTTTAAGATCATGTTGAGTTACTGTCTTGTTGACTACATCTGCCAGCATCACTACAAATTCAACATAGGGTTCAGTATTTCCTTGAACAATTTTTGAAAATCATTGCACAGCCTGTCCAGGGGTGGAGATTCATCACCAGGTGGCTATAAAGCACAATCAAACTTGTACAATGGCAATATCATCATATTGAGCTTCGCAAGGAACCCCAGGCCATTGATCTATTCCTAATATTTGTTCAGTGGTAATAGGCACTGGTGGATTTTTCTGTTGATTTTATCATGCTACAATATTAGCTTCATTAGCCCACCAAGTTTTAAATTGTAAAAATTCTGCTGAATTAAGAATGGCTTGAGCTAACAAATCCAAGTACCAGGATATTAATCTGTCTGCTTGTGCCATTCCTTGCACCATTCATTTAGTATAAGGAGAATTTACACCATATTGAGTGCAGGCTTGTTTTAATACTTTGATAGTTTTAAAAGGAATAGGAGCATGTTCATATTCTACACTCCTTGGGGATTGTCAGCATCTACTGAAATTTGAGTTTCTGTTACTGGAAAAGTAGAAAAAAGTTGCATAGCTTCTGAATCTCCTCTACTTCCCTGTGCTATGCTTTTCATAATTGAAGAGATAGTGCTGGCACGAAAACAGAAACTTTTGGAGGGTCATCAAATGTTGTAAAAAATGGATCAGTAGATACCTTAGGAGGTGCAGACATTGGTTCAACAGACAATAAATCATCATTTGAAGCAGATGGCATAACAACCACTGGAAAAGTTCCATAAACTCCTCTTTCCTTTTCCTCCTTTTTATTAGACAGGAGTTTATCTGTTTTTGCCTGTTCATTAATTTTTTCATATATATTTTCATTAAAATCATCATTAGCTTGTTCTGCTATTGGTCCAACAATAGCAGTATCCTCTTTAATATCTTCATTTTCATCTGATTGTAATGGTTCAAGAGCAACTGAAATAAGACTACACAAAGACCATACATGAATAGGAATCATTTCTCCCTTTTGATAAGCCTTTTTTAAAGCTTTCATCACTAACTTCCATTGTATCAGGTTTAAAATATCCCACCGTTGCAGCTAAAACCAATAACAATGTTTCTGTACAAGAGAAAAATGTTCCTCAAAAGCCAAGGATTTAATAGTTACACTGGTGTTTTTTAATAAAGTTTTTACCACTCTAGAGTGCTCTTCAAAGTTCGACTGCTGATTACCTATAACCCTGATCATTCCAAGGATGTAATCTTACCTTTTCTGTTTTCTTTTTCTTTAAAACTGCTCTCAGGAGCTCCTTGGTCCATTCACTGACTAAAAGAAAAGTTTCATTTTCAGAGCCCCATGTTGGACTCCATATGTTGATGTTCAGGAACTGGGTCCGTGAAAACGGTGCCACGGATGAGAAAGAATGAGACAAAAAGAAGAAATAACTGGGATCAGGGGACTCTCTGTCAAAAGGGAGATAAAAAGCCCCTCCATATAATAAACCGTGACTTTTATTTGGCTTTAGAACAAAGAAAATACGTATGTGCATGTGCAAAGGCAATAGATACGTGACAGTCTACACTTTACTAAAGTCAGCAAGTTTTGAGGGTTAATGGCTAAGTTCTCTTTACAATCCTGCATGTAGCAGACCTTGTAAATCTTTAGTAGCAGATCTTATAAATCTTTATCTAACATATACATGTTACACTCTTAGAAGCTCAGGATGTCTCCCCACTAGCCTCCTCTCAGTTCTTATCTCAATATATTGAGACTAGAGGCACCTGTATCCTACTTTCCAGCCTTTCTCCCACATTCCTAGGCAGCCTGCTTTCTGTCAGTTGTCATGGCCTTTATCTGAACTCCATCAGGCAGCTACTGCACAGAGGGTGAAATTCACCCATATTTACTATAATTCACCAGGCACTTCCTCCAATTCTTTCTTGGATTATACACAGTGTTCCATTTGGACCCAGAGTTTCAATATAGTTAATTTCAACAGTTTCTGCTAGGTCAATAGTTGTTTTGGTGGAGACTATTTCCTGGAGTTTTGTTTTCTTACCAATATGAATTTGATTTGTATACATGTCTTTATGTTGCAGGATAGTGCTTTCCTTTTTATTGCTGTGTGGTATCCCAGAGCATAGTTGTACCACAGTTTAGTTAGCCATTCACCTAGTGAAGGACATATTGGTTTCTTCTAGCTTCTGGTTATTATAACTAAAACTTGCTATAAATATGTTCATGCTTTTTAATGTGGACATTACTATCAAAGAAACATGGGTACATACCTAGGAATATGATTGATGAGTCACATGCTGAGATATCTGACTTTTTAAGACATGCCAAAATGTCTTCCAAAGTGGCTGTACCAGTGTTCATTCCTCTAGCAATGAATGAGCATTCTTGTTTCACATCATGGCCAGCAATTGGTAATGTCTGTTCTTGGATAGTTAGACACTCTATTAGGAATGAAATGTCTCTTAGATTTTAAGTTCCTCTTCTATTATGACAAACAATGTTGAATATTTTTATGTGTGCTTATTTGCCAATGGTATACCTAATTTGGTATGGTGCCTATAAGTCATTTTTAAATTTTTAATTATTGTTTTAAATTGAGCTACAAGACTTTGTGTATTTTAGTCCAAGACCTTTTTAGATATATTTGCTCTACAAAACTTTCTCCCAGGGCAGCGTAGAGGACTTTTCTCTTTTCATTCTGTTAACAGTGTCTTCCACAGAGCAGTTTAATTTTAAAAATAAAGTCCCATTACCATTTTTTTCATTCATGTCTCTTTAGAGGCTGTGTATGAAAACTCACCAGCAAATCTAAGGTCATGCAGATTTTCTTTTTTGTTGGATTCTAAAATTTTTTATTATTTTGCATTTACACATAATTTTATAAACTATTTTCAGTGAATTTCTGTGGAAGATGTAAAGTTTATGTCCTCATTGGTTTTTCTATATGGCCATCCAGTTGTTCAGTTACCATTTTTTGAAAGGATTATGTTCACTTGACTATTTTTGCATGGGTCTAAATGTGGACTCTATTCATGTCCATTTTTCTTTGTGCCAAGGTAATAGTCTATTAATTAATGTAGCTTTGTAATAAGGATTGGGAACAGGCAGTGTGGGCTTTCCAATATTATTCTTAAGCAATTTGCATGTTATTAAAGGAGTAAAAACAGTTTGTCAATATCTACAAAATATCTTGCTGGAATTTTGATTGAGATCATAAAAATATTGAGTCTGCCGATTATGAATAAGAAATATTTCTCCATTGATTTAAATTTTCTTTTATTTCTTTCAAGTTTTTCATAACATATGAGATAAAGATATTTACATATTTTTTAGGTTTGACCAAAGGAATTTATAGTGTGTGTTTACTATTATAAGTGCATTTGTTTGTTTGTTTTACTTCATTGTTGGGAAGGTGAAATCAGTTGACTTTTGTTTATTTACCTTATTCCTTGCTTCTTATCATCCCCATGCATTCTCATCAAGGCAGTTGATAGTTAGCTCCATTTCCTTTGAACTTCAAATATAGTACTGAAAAATATTAATATTTAATTTCAGAGATTCTGAGGGAGACCTGAAGTTAGCACCAAGCTTTCTGTGCTGTGTTCTGGCAGTGTGGAGAGAGATCCTAAACCTGCTTTTTGACCCAACTGAGCCTCAGAACAAATGACAAATGCCTCCATGTTGGGCCATAAGAGTATGGCACAATGTCCCCTGTGAGGACAAGACCTTTCTTGTATAGGACAAATGATGAGGCTCTATTGGCTGTGGAAAAATTTGGGCCCTATCCATAGTGAGTAAAATGCTTCCTGTTTCATGTCTCTGATGCTGAAGAGGGGGCTTTGCCATGGCTTCTCCATGATGATTTTTCTCAAAACATTTACTGTGCTGTTCTCATGGGATTTATTCTTTACTTTTTCATGGAACACTTAGGCAAGATCTTATTCCTTGAGGGCCTTGATGGTTAGAAATCATGACATTCTGCAGTATCTTTTAAGGATTCAGCATTGTTTCTGTGAGAAACTCTAGTAGATTCAGGGAGAGTGGGAAAACATATACAATAGTGACACAAACATACAAAATGTTGGGACCTTCCAGTTGGGTAAGTTGTGGACACATGCAAGTGCTTGGTGCACCATATTGAACCCCAAGGAGAAAGGGAATATGGGTGCCCCTCTTTGCATGCTTTATTTAGTTTTTAATGGGTGACAAATCAAGTAACATTAAAGTAGTGAAAAGTTGGCATCTGGAGGTTCTGAGGGGAGGAAGAGGAAAATAGGTTTACTATGGGGACATTTTTGGAACATTGGAATTGTCCTGAAGCATATTTCAATGACAGCTACAGGCCATTATACATCTTGTCATAAGTTACAAAATTGTGTGGGAGAGAGTTTAAACTATAATGTAAACTATAATCCACACAGTAGCAATGCTCCATTATGTGTTCATCAACTTTAACAAATGTACCACAATAATAAAGGATGTTGTTAATGTGGGAAAGTGTGGGAGATATAGAGGGTAGAGCCTATGGTAGTCTCCTACATTTTTAATGTAACATTTATGTAATCTAAGTATCTTTTTAATTTAAAAAAATAATGTAGTGATAAGTATTTAAAATTGAGAAGTAAGTGTAACTTAAAATAAAACAATTTTTAAGTTTCAAATGTCATATATTACAAATCCATAATTTTAAAAATATTAACTTCTTGAATTTATTAGAAATGAAACATTCAAAAATATTTTCTAATTTTATATGTTGCTCATCTCATTTATAACAGTATAATTGCAAGATTTGCCAATTTCTCATGAATAAGGGTGTAAAATAAGTTTACATTACTGTTAGCTTCCTAAAATATCTTCCCCAGACCCCCTTCCTTTAGTGTATTTCAGCTATGGTTTGTAGTTTTCAGGTTACAAATCTTGCATCTCCTTGGTTAAACTTCTCCCTAAATATTTTGCTCTTTTTGACGCTCCTGAAAAAGATATTGTTTTATTAATTTTCTTCTTGGATTGTTTGTTGCTATGATATAGAAATACAAGACTTTTTTTAACAACAATTTTTTATTGAAGTATATCATTCATACATGAACATACATAAACAATAATGTACAGCAAGAGTTGTGAACTTACAAAATAAACATGCATAACATCATGCAGGGATCTCATACATCACCCCTTCATCAACAACTTGCATTGTTGTGAAACATTTGTTACTAACTATGAAAGAACATTATCAAATTATTATTACTAATTATAGTTCATATCATACATTTGATGTATTTCCCCCCAAAGAAATATAGCAGAGTTTTGTGCAACTTTCTGCCATTTTTAATTCATTTTAATAGTATTTTTATGAATTCTTTATGACTTTCTCCACATAAATCACGTCATCTGCAAATAGAGATAGTTTTCCTTCTACCTTTCAATTTGGGTGTCTTTTCCTTCTTTTTCTTGCCTGGACAGTGATATAGCAATGGCAAGAACAGACTCTTCAGTTTGTTCCTAACCCTATTGGGGAAAGCTTTGAGTCTTTCATCACTGACTATTATACTGCCCATGCAGTCCTAGATTTGCAGGCATGTTTACTTCCTTGAATTTCATTATGAAAAGGTATTAGATTTTTCTAAAGATTTATTTATTTATTCCCACCCTCCTTTGTTTTTGCACTCACTATCTGTTCTCTGTGTCCATTTGCTGTGTGTTCTTCTGTATCTGCTTGTCTTCTCTTTAGGCAGAACTGAAAACTAATCCTTGGACCTTCCAGAGTGGGAAAGAGGTGCTCAATCTCTTGTGCCACCTCAGCTCCCTGGTGAAGGTATTGGATCTTGTCAAAAATTTTTTTTTTGCAGCAATTGTCATAATCAAAATATGTTCTTCTTTGTTGATTTAATGTTATGTGTTAATATGCTTTTAAAATATATTTTGTTTTTTAAAATATTTTATTAAAGAAGTTGTAGGTTTGCAGAAAAATCATGCATTAACTAAAGAGTTCCATATAGCCCTCCCACAGGCAGTTTTCCCTATTATTAATTCTTTGAATTAATTTAGCATTTTTGTTGTAATTGATGAAACAGTATTATGAAAATTATACTGTTAACTGTAGTCCATAGTTTACATTAGGATTCAGGGTTTGTAATGTGAAGTTCTATGATGTTTGAAATTTTTATTCTGGTAACATACATACCACCTAAAGTTTTCCATTTTAACCACTTTCAAATATACAATTCAGTGGTGTTAATTACATTCACAATATTGTCACTGCCATTCATCACCAAATTTTTCAATCAACCCAAAGAGAAGCTCTACCAATTAAGTAATATTCTCTCTATTTCCTACTCCCGCAATAACCCCTTCTAACCTGTATTCTAGTTTTTGGCAATAAATTTTATTTTCCAGAAGTCTTTTAGGTTTACAGAAAAATTTTACAGAAAGTACATTTAGCTCCAATATCCCTTTCTCTACAGCCTCTGCACAATGTTATTTTTACAAACATCTTGCATTACAGTGGTAAGTTTTTTAAAGTTGGTGACTCAATACTGATGAATTTTTATCAACTAAAGTCCTGTTTACATTAGACTTTACTTTTTGTGTTGCATAGTTCTATGGGTTTTAACAAATTTAAAGGTCATGTATCCATTATATTCCCATAAGAATAGTTCCACCATAACCTTTACCCCAGGTGGCTATGGCTATTCCATGCCCTTATTTTCAACAACCACCCTATGGAAGGCCTGAGCAACCATGGGGAAGTTCTCAGGGGCTGAAAGAAAGGTGACCCCCAGAACCAGTCATGCAGGGAGTCATCAGCCAACCTATAGTGCACAAACACAATGTTTTGAAAACATGGTCCATATTTCCTCCTCTGACCCTAGCACACCACATCAGGAGCATGAGCCACTGATCCCAAAGCCTCCTCTTAAGTAGGGAATGGGAGGTCTTAGGATAACAGGTCAAAATGTTGTAACATTCTCATAATGAAAATTAGTGGCTTCTTTTCATTAATCACTTCCCTGGTTGTTCTTTTTTATACAATTCCAGAATTTCTTAGAAGTTGATTTGGGAAGTTTTTGTAAGCCACTCAGACCTATCAGGAGAGGACTGAAGACTTAATGACTCAATATTGTTGAGCACAATTTTTGTCTAATTAGATAACAACCTATGCTGACAGAGGCACAACCCATAGGAAGCCAGCAAGGATTATGTAGTATATTCTGTATAAAGTATATTATATATGTGTGTGTTTATTTATGTATACATGCATATATATATGTGTGTATATATATATATACACACACTCACAAATATTGAGCAGAGACATCCACAGATGTATGACAGGAGAGGCAGAATTCATAGATTTAGCCCAAGCAAATTTCCAAATAAGTAAATAAATGAACTAAGAATTAAATATATCAATAATAGCAGCAACAGTAATAACCATCACAGATAAAAATTAGAATCCAGAGATGCTAAAATATGTTAGATAAAATAATCAGTTTCCAGGAACAGGAAAGTATCACATACTCAAGGGAAAAGACACTGTCTGGACACCTGCTTTCTATAAGGATCTGATGTCACCCCTTCCCATGGGGAATCAAGTTCAGCCAGGCTCCTGTGGCCCCACCCAGCAAAGTCTGAGCAGGGTGCATACCCTCTTCCCTCAAGGACCAGGTGGAGCCCATGGCCTGTGTATGAGTGCCTTGGCCACTTTGGCTTTCTGGTTTGGTCAAGGAGTCCCAAGTGTAAATAGAGATTCCCTGCCAAAGATGAGTGAGATGGATGCTTGTTGTAAGTGTAGGCCTCTTCTGGGGAAGTCTCATTGTACCCTTGGTCAATGGTACACTGTAGATGCAATAATATATCCATCCTCTGCTGTATTGACATGTGCTAGACATATTAAATGTTTCCACATGCCATCTCTGCTATCAGAAACAACCCAGCCATGTTGGTGAAACTCCTTGTTTGCCAGTGTCTTATTCCAGGTCCTGGACTAGCTTTGGTTAAAGCAGTTCTGTATTGGAGGGGAAAGCACAGCCATACATCTGATTCATTCATCAAAACATGTCCCTGGATGGCTGTGCCACAGTAACAAGGACCATTACTTTTGGAGCCAGTGTTTTTGGCCAGCCCCTCAGCTGCCCTAAGGAGGCCTCGCTGAGACTTGCTGTGTCTGTCTGAGTCTTGGAACTATTGGGAAGAAGGGGGGTAACTCAGCATCAACCTGCAATTGATTTGGCTGTTGCCTTCCTAGGTGTACCCAAGGGGTGATGTTCAAAGTGTGTAGGCTGGAGGCTGTTGCAGCATCCTGAGGCTTAGTGTTGTGCCAGGTGTTTGCACTTTAGCTCTCAATCATGGGGAAACCCAGGGAGGGCACTGGGTAAGCTCAGGGCATGGTCTGTCAACTATCCCAATTGGAAATGCTCCCATGTTTTAAATGGTAAAGTCATTGTCTCTGCCTGTAGATCATTAGTCTTGGTGGCCTCTACTCTCCCCATGCCCATAGTATGCCCCATTTTTCAACCTTCCCCCGGAGAAAGGTTCCCATTTTCTGGACATAACCTAAGCACAAGGATTTGGACAAAGAACACTACCAGACCAAGAACTGTAAGCCCTAAGGGCTTAGGGCCCAGCTACTCTTTTAGGATAAACGGTAACAATATGACTGACTCTGTAAGCTAGAGATCTCCCAAGACAGTGGAACTCAGAATTACATAGCTCCAGACTTTCCCTTGAGCAGACCACTCAGTATTAGGGAGAATAGTGTGCAAGTACTTGGGTAATAGTCACTCTTAAACTTGACATCCTTAAATATTTTGGCATGAAACTAATACAATTTATGCCATATAATGGAAAAAGTTAGGGAAGAAAACAAACTTTCACTTTATGTATGTATACAATCTACTCATAACAAAACAAGGAAGACATATTCATGACCTTAAAGTCCTTGTCTCTATAACTGGACATATGGTTGAAGTTCATATTTATCACTACCTTCTTCTACTACCCATTCCATGTTCCCTTTACCCTCAGCAAGCACTTCAGTTGGTAGTGGTTCTTTGCCTGGTGGGGTGACCCAACTTTCATTCCTGAAGATTTTGGGCCATCATCAGTCCTGCTTGGATTGGACTGTTGCAATTTTCCATTGACTTTAATCACAGGGCATGGTAGTACTAAGATATGCCCTAGAAGGTATTCTTTACCTCCATTATGTATGTGCAGTCCTATTTCCCCTTGATAGTCAGAATCAGTCACCCCAGCCAGTACAGTAATTTGCTTCTTTTCCTGTTGATTCAGATGCACAAGGAGCCCAAAGTGTCCAGGTGGCAGTCTTAACTTTCAGTTCAATGGAACATTGTGTTCCCTGGTGGAAGCACTCCTCCTTTGGGAACTAAGACCTGGAGACCAACAGAGCTTAAGATTGTGGTGACAGGAAGCAGAAAATTTCCTAGTGGATCACTAGGGGTAATAGTGAGTGGTGTCACTCCCATTTCCATCCCTTGATTGCTGGACCTGTGAACCGTGGTTATGGGAGAAATAGCTCCATACAGTGGAAGGTAATTTAGAGCATACACAGCCACCTAGAGAACATTGCCTCAGACCTGCAAGGTATTGCCACCTAGTTGGCACTTTAGTTGGGACTTCAAAAGGCCATTCCACCATTCTATCAATCCAGTTTCTTCAGGATAATGGGGAACATGATAAGACCAGGGAATTCCATGAGCATGTGCCCTTTCTGGCACATCATATGCTGTGAAGTGGGTTCTTTAATCAGAAGCAATGCTGTGTAGAATGCCATGGCTGTGGAAAAGACATTCAGTAAATCCACAGATGGTAGTTTTGGACGAAGCATTGCATGCAGGGAAAGCAAACCCAAATCTGGAGTATATGGCTATTCCAGTTAGAACAAAGCACTGCCTCTTCCATAATGGAGGTGGTCCTAGGTAATCAACCTGCCAACAAGAGCAGGAAGAAACTCAAGTCAGGAGAATAAGCCCAACTCATGTTATTGCAATATTTGTTTTATTGTGGTAGTATGGAACCAAACCCACAATGTTTCCTAGGTAATTCTATATCCAGTAAACCATGAAGTAAACATATGTGCTATCACAACTGTTATTTATAGAGCAGAAGCAGAGCAATTTAATATAATTCTCTAAGGGAACATGATTTTTTCGCCAATAACAATTGACTTTATTTATTTTTTTAAAGATACATATATTATACAAATGTCACATAAAAAATATAGGGAATTCTCATATGCCCTGCTCCCCATAATTCCCACATTTTCCCACATTAACACATCCTTCATTACTGAGGTACATTCATTGCAATTGATAAACAAATTTTGGAGCATTGCTAGTAAGTGTGGATTAAAGTTCACATTGTAGTTTATACTCTCTCCCACCCACTTCTGTTGGTTATGGCAAGATTTATAATGGCCTGTATCTGTTGTAGCAGTGTCATTCAGGACAGTTCCCAAGTCCCAAAAATGCCCCTGAATTACACCTGGTTTTCCCTCTCCCTGCCCTCAGAACCTCCAGTGACCACTGCCTCCACATCAAGGATATAATTTTTTTCCATTGCTAGAATCACAATAAGTGTATAGTAGAATACCAGTAAGTCTATTTTAGTCCATAGTTCATTCCTCAATCCTGAGGTTTCTGTGATGATGATGTCCACTCCACCTCTAATTGAGAGGGGTGTGACCCCATGAGGCTGATGGATGGGACTATCTTGCTTGCAGTTGTAGGCTCTTTCAGTTCCTTTGTGTAGCAGTTTGATCTAGTTATGAGTTCCAAAAATAGATATGGATTATATTTGTAAACTAGTCTGTTCCTCTGGCTGTGATTAAATTATGATTAGGGCTTTGATTGGACCATGTCAGTAGGGTATTGAGCCATACCACTTGGTGGATGTGGAATCAAAGGTAAAAGATGTGGCAAAGGACAGAGTTGGAGTTTTGATGTTGGATTTCTGATGTGGGGTTTTAATGCTGGAGCCCAAGGAAGTAAGCACAAAGAGGAGCTTGGTTGTGAGGAAGGAGAGAAGCTCTGGGAAAAGAGATGAGCCATTTGCTTGATAGTCTACAGCTGGCCTTGTGGAGTGAAGCAAGCTTGAGCCCAGAGAGAGGCAAGCCCCAGGAAGAGAGGAACCCAAGAAGCCTGAACCCTGGCAAACCTTGGCAGATGTTTTGCTGGCAACAGACTTTGGTGAAGGAAGTAACTTTTGCTTTATGATCTGGTATCTGTGGGCTTCAACCCCAAATAAGTACACTTTATGAAAGCCAACCAATTTCTGGTATTTTTTATTAGCACCTCTTTGGCTAATATACTTGGTATGGTAGTTGTCCATCATCACCTCCATATTAGTTGCCCTGGGTGAGACCAGTAAACTTGAGAGTAGGTGTTGCAACTCCATTGTGATTCAGGGCCCAGCTGTCTACAATTTCAGAATGGTAAATAAGCATTGGATTCACCTTAAAGTCACCAGCTGCATTAGTGCCTAATGAGAGAGTCAGTTTGTCTTTTGAAGACTTGAAGCTAGGCATTGACTTCTTTCTAACTATGAAAACCTGACTTGGCATCTTATTCTGATAGAAGGATGTTTCATCTACATTGAAATCTGTTTTTAAGAGTCGCCAGTCTCATCAACAATCTTAGCTATATCTTCTGGGTGTCTTGCTGCAGCATCAACATCATCACTGCTGCTTCACCTTGATCTTTTATGTAAGGGACATGATTTCTTTCCTTAAAACTCATGAACCAATCTCTGCCAGCTTCAGACTTTCCTTTTGCTTACTCACCTATCTCAGCTTTCACAGAACTGAAGAGATTTATGGCCTTACTCTGCATCAGGTTTTCTTTTAAGACAACATTGTGGCTGGCTTGAGCTTCTTCCCAGACCCCTAAAACTTTCTCATCACCAATAATGCTTTTTCACTTTCTTTTCATTAATGTGTTTGCAGGAGGATCCATTTTTATGTCCTTCAAGAGCTTTTCTTTGCAAGAGGTCTAGTTTTTTTTCTATCTCAACTTTCAACATGCCTTTCTCACTAAGCTTAATCATTTCTAGCTTATAATTTAAAGTGAGAGAATTAGGACCCTTCCTTACTCTTGAACACTTAAAGGCCATTGTTGGTTTAATAATTAGTTCAAATTCAATATTGTTGTGTCTCAGGGAATTGGGAGGACTGAGGAGAGAGAGAAAGACTGGGGAATGACGGGGGGTTAAATCCATCTGTTAAAATAAGGGAAACAATGAGAATGCATGATCATAAAAAGGCATGGAGAAATTTTAATTGTGCCTGCAGTAGGAAAAAGGGTCTTGTATTTCATTTTCAGATCCTCCAATATTGTTAATTGTATACTTATTTGCAGAGGACGAAAGGAAGAAGTGACTGGAGCAGTTTGAAGACAGGAGACTAAGATGTAAAAGAAAATAAGGAAAAAGAAAGTTATCAAAATGAAGTTTTGGTTCAATTCTTTGGTCCCAACTAAAGATTTATTTGTATGGAGAACATTGGTGATGTTAGCAAGATTCATTCATGAAGAAACCATGGCTGATTTGTTTAATTCAAAGAGTTTGGGGTATGTTAAAAAATAGTAACTGAACTTTCAATTTGATTGTGAAGAGAAGAACAGGCCAGGATCTTGAGGGAAAATTGGATCAGAGGAGGTTTCTGTTTCAAGGCTGAAGAGACAAAGATGAACTTAAATGTTGAGGAGATGCACTGTGAAAAGAGGGAGAAGTTTCTAGTAAAGATATTAAATTTATAATCACCAATACAGTTCTCAACAAAACAAGGAAGATAGTATGCAATTAGAGACGTTGGACTTAGCAAGAAGTAGCATGACATTTCAGTTAAATTAGGAGAGGAGTAACCAATATGTATGAATTGAGGAATATTTAAAGATATTAAGTAGTTTTAGTGTAATCTGGCAAATTACATATTTCATCTGTTTAGTAGGAGGTACTTGTACCTATTAAAAGTGAGAAATGTGGAAATACATGATCATCAGAAGGCATGGAGAAAATTTTAAGTGTGTATGGAGTATGACAGCATTACTTAACTAGCAAGACATAGTAGGGTTGCCAGGTATATTTGAAAACCACTTGTAGCTATGACTTTGTTTAGATGAAGACCAATATCCTCACCATGTGCTGTTTGATGATAAAACACAAGTATTTGGACTCAGGCACTACTGCAGTTTTCATCAATGGATGTGGTAAATCATAATACAGACATAAGAAGAAAATATGGTCTTGATAAGTAAATGTGGATTAAAATTGGTAGTAAAAATGAGGAGAGATAGAGGATGATATTTGGTGAGGGGCATGAGTGTGATGGAGGTCCCTGTGTAGAAAGAGAATCTGTGCATGGGGAGCATTTGTGTGAACAAACTAAAAGGAACCCAAGTATCCTACAACTGATGAATGGTTAGATAAAATGTCATATAAATAGATTATCATATATTATATATTGCTGAGAGGGTATTGATTTCATGGGACTTTGTGCCTTGCCTCTAGTATCAGATGTGCCTAAAGCCCTTGGGGGCACTGTCCTTTGAGGTTTTGTTTACTGTTTACTGTGGCAGTTTGTGAAATTACTCTGAGACCTGCATAAATGTAAACTCTGGAATGACTTCTAACTTTGAAATCTCTTAGCCAAAAAAATTCTCTTTGATTTAATGTTTCCCCACTTTTCAAGGTCTTTTTGCAAATGCATCAGTGATTAGCACTTTGTAATAATCCTTCAGAACCAGGGAGGCTTATCCCAAGGAGTCATGTTCCATATTGGGAGAAGGGTAGTCAGTTCATTTGCTGAGAGAGGCTTGGAGAGAAGCCACAATTGAGTAACAATGAGGTTTTCAGGAGATAACTCTTAGACATTCATTAAGGAAATAAATGACAGCAAGAGACATGCAAACATACATGTCATGTGTGTCCCAGAAGGAAAATAGAAGGGAAAAGGGGCAGAAGAAATATTTGAAGAAATAATGGAGGAAAATTTCCCAACCCTATTGAAGGACATAGATATCTGTGTATAAGAAGCAAAATGTTCTCATATTCAAATAAATCCACATAGACCAACTCCAAGACAAATACTAATCCATATGTTAAATGCCAAATACAAGGAGAGAATTCTGAAAGTGGCAAGAGAAAAGCAAAACATAACACATAAAGGACACCCAAAACAATTAATTGCTAATTTCTCATCAGAATCCATGGCGACAAGAAGGCAGTGGTATGATATATTTAAAATACTGCAAGATAACAGCCAAGAATGTTGTCTGGCAAGATTATCTTTCAAAAATGAAGGTGACATTAGAATATTCACAGATAAACAGAAACTGAGAGAGTTTATAAGAAAAAACTGGCTTTGCAGGAAATACTAAAGGGAGTGTTACAGCATAAAAAGAAAAGACAGGAGAGAGAGGCTTGGAATAGAGTCTAGAAATGATGACTGTATCAGTAACAGTAAGTAAAAGTGTCAAAAGAGTGGTGAAAATAAAATGACAGATAAAATGCAAAGATCAAAATGGATGAAAAAAGAACTGTCTTTGCAGTAATAACATAGAATACTAATGGATTAAACTCCCCAATCAAAAGACACAGACTGGTAAAATGGATAAGAAAATATGAGCTACCTATATGCTGTCTGCAAGAGACTCATCTTAGACCCAAAGATACCAATAGATTGAAAACGAAAGGTTGCAAAATGATATTCCCATGCATGCAGT
>JAQZBX010030290.1:0-26905 GCA_029593785.1 Cabassous unicinctus | reverse complement strand
AAAAAAAAAAAAGTGCATTAGCACATTTCTACTATTCCATTCCATTTGCTGGCAAAACACAAGATTCCTGATACACTTATGAGGCTAATGGTCTTTTTGTTGTCTGCACTAAGCCTATTATTCATTTCAAATTACAGGCTAAGTGGTGTGTTTAAAAGTAATTCAAATGGGAAACTGACTTTCTTTAAAATAAGGGGTTTTAATCCCTTTTCACAATCATTAGTCCCTACTAGTTAAAAGAACAAGGGTAGGAAAAGGAATAGCTTGCTAGATGTTTTGGGTGTTGCCTAAAGAGTCCCCAGCTTCCACATCCCTGCCAGCACCCTGTTAACTGGGTGGTTTTCCAAGAGAGCTTGGGAAGTTACCAGTGGAGCCTTGAGTTCTGAATGTAGTCTGGGGCTTGTTTGTGGTGTTTGCTAGATGTTCCAGCAGAGATCGCACAATTTGAACAGGAGCCGAAATTCCAAAAGGCAAACTCATTCTAGATTTCTGAGGTTATAACAAAAGTATTAAACTCTCCTCTGGAACTGACGCCCTTTCTAATTTATACTCAAGGTATGGAGGATCCAAGACCAAAACCTTTGAAGCAGATGTTCAAATCCGCCAGCATCTGGGATAAGGAAATGTGAACAGCCCTCGAGGAACGTGGCGCGCCCCAGCGGTGCTCTTTTCTGCTCCTCCTCCTGAGACCCCCAGAACCTCCCCAGCTGTGGGCGGGGGCTTGGACACGGGACAGGCAAGAGGGTTTGCTTTGACATTACTGGGTCTGCGATGAAGCCTTTGAGTGGTGAGGAGCTGACAGCCTTGGGGCAGGTACAGCTCCGGCCTCCATCCCGGGGCAGCCCCGCCTCAGAGCCACCTGCTGCCTCTCCTGTGCTGCCACAACGAGGAGGAAGAGGCTTAGTTGCTGGTGGTCCTGGGAGACTCTCCAGTGTACTGCTGGGGGGCTCAGCTGCTTTTCTGTAGGAAGGGGCTCTGGGGAATGAGTTGACTCCTCCATGACCCCAAATCAAAGCAGAGGCAGCACCCGGGGGCACCCCAGCCATCCCCCACCTGCCGAGGCACCAAGCCTGCGAATCCACGGACGGGGCCTGCTCAGGTTTATGGAGAAAGAGAAGCCTGCCCGAGAATGGAGGGCCACCTCTCACGGGGTCACGGGGTCAGCTCACCAAAACCTCTGTTTGCCTGCTCTCACCCCACTTTTTTTTTTTTTAATCACTGTTTGGCATGTGCTAACCCATAACAGTTAGAAAAGAAGAGAACAAGAAAGGTATAAATATTACAATGGGGAAGAGTATTTTCATTATTTGCAAATAATATGGCAATGGAATAGGAAAATTTAAAAATATGAAAGAATGAACTGTAAATAGGAGAAATGATAAGATTTCAGTGACAGTTTAAAATAAGCAAATTCAATTACCTTCTTATATATAAATGAGAGTCATTTTGATAATAAAATGGATAAAAGATTCCATCAACAAGAGCAAAACCTCTCTATAAACCACCTAGGGATGGTTGCCGAGAAAGGCACAGGACACATGTATAAGAAAACTATAAAACTCTAATAAGGGACATAAAAGAAGACTTGACTAAATGTAGAGTTATGCCATGTTCTCAGAGTGCAAGACTCAATATTGCAAAGATGACAATGCTTCCTAAGATATTTGTAATGCTAAACAATATCACAATAAAATTCCAACAGGACTTTCTGTGTGGGACTGGTTTTGGAAAGGGATAGCATGATCCTAAGTTTAATGTAAAAGATGAACATGGAAAAATAGGACATTTCTGAAAATAACGACATAAATAATGAGGAGGAACTGATTGTACCATATATTAGATGAGGTATAGCAATTAACACGTCTAGTAGCTATGCAGATTCAAACAGATGCCAAAAACAGAATACAGAATCTGCTCTTCCACGCCCAAAAAACACCCAAGTATGCCTGTTAGTTTAGTATGTGCTTTAAGGTGGCATTTTGAAATCAATTTGAAAAATAAATTGTTTAATGAATGGTGATGGGACAGCTAAGTAGACATTTATGGAATAAATCCCAGAATCATCAGGGTGCTGCAAACCAATGTCAGGGCATTTTTGTCGTAAGAACAAGAGCCAGAGCTAAGAGCTGCCTTTCACGTAGGGGTCATTTTATTATTTGAAGTTTTTCACATTTGTATTATGACTTTGTTGACTCCAAAGATGGGTGCATTGTGTATATGTTTTAGAGAATTTATGGGCAGATGGCAGTAAAGAGTCTTGTTCTAACAAAAGTTAGGCTTAGGGAGGAAGCAGGAGTTCAGTAATTGAAAGATCTTGATAATTTAACAGCAGACCCTCCACACAACAAGTGCGTTGTCTACCACCACCACCAAAGGACAACAACCAAAACTGAAACTGAAGCAAAACCCACAACAACAAAAGCAAACCTTTTGGTATCGGTGTCCTGGTAAGAATTTGAACCTTTCGTGTTGCAGTTTATATCCTTTGGTATCTGTTAAATTCACCAGAATAACATTGTTTGTGTTTCCAATTTAAATTACAGGTCCTTTCAATTTGTCACAAATCTCTATTTCATTAGTAACATTCATTTTCTATTAACAATTTATTCTGTAGCACATTTAATTTGTGCTGATTTTTATTATTAAGAAATAAGTAGTATATTAGCTTAATTTTTTCCTTGAGAAAAGGGCACCTTTTTAAAAAATTTGTACAAAGGCAGCCTATGAGCTAACATCCTCTTCATCATAACACATGCTGAAATTAAGTCCAGATGTATTATAGCTATAACGTAAAAAATGCAGCCCAAAATGAACTAGAAGAAATAAATAAATGATTTTGAGAAGGAGAAGGACTTAAATGAGAGGGTGAAATCATAGGAAAAAAAATGGATAAATTTAAAGAGGAAAAATTCATGCATATGAATATATAAGAATATGTTTACACATATATAGTAAACAAAACATAAACCAATGAAAAAAGCAAAGAAAAAGCAAAGCTATATGACAGATAGGAAAGGATATATCATAGAGGACAGAGAAATACCTACTACTAGTTACTACTAGTTACTACTAGTCACTAGTAGCCTTAGTGCATGAAAGCTTCCTTCAGATTAATTAGAAAAGTTTAGCAGCTCAGTTAAAACATGGTCAAAGGAATGAAAATGGTAATAAGGAAAGGAAAAGATGTTAGGAATCACTTGTAATCAGAAACTGAAATTAACCCCAGATATTATTTTTGCCTATTAGAATGACAAAAAAAATTTTAAAATGCAAAAATTAAACAATTGGCAAAGTAAAATGTATGTAACAATTAAATAATTTGCAATGTTTAAGATTCTCAAATTGTCAGAGAGAGAGAAGCTTGTACAAATTTGTGAAGGAAATCATTGCAATGTATTACAAACTTTAATATGTGCATACTCTTTAATTTAAATTTTATTTCCAGTGATCAACATAAAGGAAATTAATGGAAAATGAATATAAAGATATTTTCTCTAAGTTGTTTATAAAACCAAAAATATTTTAAACAACTAACATTTCACACAGTAGAGAACTCTGTTAGGTAAACCTTGAAATATCCATAAAATAAAATATTATATTACCATCAAAATGATGACATAGATTTATAGTTAATATTATACAACTCCATTTTCCATTTCTTAGGTATTTATATGTACACCCAAATCACATACACCAAAAATTAGTGATGGGTTTCTGCGTAAGTCTGAATTGTTTAATAATGAGCATGTGTTAATTTTATAATCAGAAAAATCATGAAGCTATCTTAGTAGAAAAAAATTTTTGTTCAGATCACAATTATGTATCTCTCTGAACAACTAAATAGTGGCTGTGCTCTGCAAGCCTCTTTGGGTTTTGGGCAACAAATCTGAATAAGATGCTTGGATGTTGCCATGTGTTTGGGAGGCAAGTAAGGTTTTGTTTGCATTCAGGGGCCTTACCTGACCACCTCCACCACCATCACTTCCACCACCATCACCACCACCACCACCAATACCACCTCCACCACCATCACCACCACCACCACCATCACCATCACCACCACCACCACCATCACCACCACCACCACCACCACAACCACCATCACCACCATCACAACCACCACCACCACCACCATCACCTTCATCACCAATGTTCTCACAAGGTCCATCCTACTCTCCTTGCTGTGTTTTTCTGGCTGGCATGTGACTGAACATGGGACAAAGGAGCCAGGAAATGGTAACTTTGTTACTGAAGGCCAAGGCATACAGAGTCAGACCCCCTAAATCCAGGGAAGATTTTGGTCTACTTGACTGAACTTGTTTTCAGTACAGATCCCTGGAACCCACTTTAGCATTCTTACCCTGGCTATATGGGTCTAGGTCTGGCAAATCTTGAATTTCTCTCTAAATTTCTGAGTAGTATGGGTTCAGCTGACCCCTAGCACTGAATGCCAAGGGTGAGCAAATATTGCAGTTGTTTAATAAGCTGGCTGTGTTTGTGGGTTCATTAAAGGAATATTGTGAGGAACCATGATACTATATAAAGGGTAATAGCAACAGAGCCCAGGTCTGTGGGCGTACCATGAGCTGCCACTCTGCCACCCCTCACCCAGTGCCCCTCAGACAGCTCTGGAGAACTTTGGGACCTATAAGAACACAGATGAATACCTCTGCTGCTCTCCCTAGCTGGAGAGCCCCAGAAAAGGGATCAAAGTGTCCTTGTTCTCACATTTAGTTTGTAGCAGAATTCAAATGACAATGCAAGGCATTCCCTTTTTCTGAAGCCACCAAAAAGCTAAATGTTGACAGTAAAGGAAGAAAGTATGGAAAAGCGCTCACTGGATCTCATTGTCTGCAGCCATTTAAAGCTGCAAATTTAAATATGTATGTCTGTGTGCATATTGGGTGAAAAGGCATATTCTGCTTATTTCTCCAGGTGGTCACAGGAAGAAAGGGCCAGTGAAGTCTGGACAGGGAGGCCAAGGTCTGGGTGAGTGTGAATTAGATATCTGCTTCTACATCTTCTTGGGTCTGAGCACACAGCCTGTGCTCCTGAAGGTGCCTCTTTCTACAGAGCGCAAGGCCAGGAAGACGAGTGGGTAGCCATCAGAGCCAGCTTGCTGCATCCCCTTCAGGGGAATTCTTCAGAAACCTGGAAGTCAACAGTATGACCTACTGGCATTTGTGGACAGGGTTTATTAAGAAGAAAGACCACACTGATTTTCAACTCCTCTGCATCCTGCAGGGAATTGGTGTGTGTGTGTGTGTGTGTGTGTATGTGTGTGTGTGTAGAGGGGTACTGGAAGACAGTAGAGACTCACAACTGGGCTGGGACCTTCTGAGACCCAAGGGAAGCCCAGAGGTGAGGAATGCTGTCTAGGAGATTCATGGTAAGGAGAAATGTTTCTTGTGTGGGGTTCAAGGTACAAAACCCACAACTGCCCAATAATCAGAGAATAATAAATATAGCTCTAGTTCTTTGATACAATTATATACAGCCTTTTCTAAAGATATAATTCACATGCCATAAAATTTACCCTTTTAAAGTGTACAATTCAGTGGACTTTGGTTTATTCACGAGCTTGTGCAGCTATACTCACTCTCTAATGCTGCAGTGTTTTCAGCACCCCACAGAAAATTCCACACCCATTAGCAGTCACTCTTCATTTCCTCCTATGCCCAGGCCTGACAACCACTCATTTACTTTCCATCTCTGGATTTGCCTGTTCTGGACATTTCATATAAATGGAATCATATGATCTGTGGGCTTTCGTGACCGGCTTAGTTCACTTAGTGTAATGTCAATTTTCATTCATTTTGTAGCATGTATCATTTCTTCATTCATTGTTATGGCTGGATAATATTCCATTATATGGATATACCACATTTTGTTTATTCATTCAGTATTCGATGGACAGTTGTATTGTTTCTATTTCTTGTTTTGGTTATTATGAATAATGCTGCTCTGAACCTTTATCTAAATGTTTTTGTGTGGACATGTTTTCAATTTTCTTAGGAATATAGCAAGAAGAGGAATTGCTGGGTCATATGAGGAACCGCGGCTGTTTCCAATGCAGCTGCACCATTTTACATTCCCTCCAGCAGTATATGATGGTTCTAACTTCACATCCTCTCCAACACTTGTTATTGTTCATCTTTTGGATTTTAGCCATCCTAGTGAGTGGGAAAGAGTATCTTATTGTGGTTTTGATTTTCATTTCCCTAGTCACCAATGATGTTGAGTATCTTTCCATGTACTTATTGGCCATTTGTATATTGCGGTAGATTGAATTATGTACCCCAACCAAACACATTTTCTTAATCTTAACCCATGTTCCAGTGGTGGGTGTGAACCCATTTGTAAAAAGGCCCTTTTGAAGATGTATTGTGAGTTGAGGTGTGGACTCATGTGTGAATAGGATCTTCTAAGATCCTGTTTAGATGTGGCCCACCTGAAACAGGGTGGGCCTATCCGTATTACTGGAGGGTTTATTAAGAAATTTGGGTGTAGCCAGAGGAGCTGGAAGCCGGGGGTCTTGAGAAACTGGAAGAGCAGACACAAGAAGCGAGAAGGATGACCATGTGGCAGGAGGCAGAGGTGTGAGCCAAGGAACCCCAAGGATTGTGGCAAGCCAGCCCAGAATGCCAGAGACGTGAGGGAGAAAGCATGGCCTTCCTTGGTGATGCCTTGATTTGGGATCTCTTTCCTCTAAAATGGTGAACCAATAAATTCTCATTGTTTAAGCCAATACATTGTGTGGTATTTGCTAAAACATCCTGACAAACCAAGACATAGATTTTCTCTGGAGACATATCTATTCAAATCCTTTGCCCATTTTAAAAATTGTTACTCATCTTTTAATTGTTGTAAGAGTTCTTTATATATTCTGGGTACTCCACCCTTATAAGATACATGATTTGCAAATATTTTCTCCCATTCCGTAGATTGTCCTTTCATTTTCTTGATAATGTCCTTTGAAGCACAAAAGTTTTTAATTTTTTTAAAGATTTATTTCCGCCCCCCTCCTTCATTGTTTTGTACTAGCTGTCTGCTCTCTGTGTGTTCTTCTGTGTCTGCTTGTCTTCTCTTTAGGTGGCACCGAGAGCCAACCCTGGGACCTTCCGGAGTGGAGAGAAGCTGCTCAATCTCTTGCGCCACCTCAGCTCCCTGATCTGCTGTGTCTTTCATTGTCTCTACTCTGTGTTTCTTTTTATTGCATCATCTTGCTGCGCCAGCTCTCCACATGGGCCAGCACTCTGTGCAGGCCAGCACTCCATGTGGGCCAGCTCGCCATGCAGGGCCAGCTTGCTTTTCACCAGGAGGCCCCGGGAATCGAACCCTGGACCTCCTATATGGTAGATGGGAGCCCAATCACTGGAGCTGCATCTGCTTCCCAGAAGTTTTTAATTTTAATGAAGTTCAATTTATCTAGGTTTTCTTTGGTTGCTTATACTTTCATTGTCATGTCTAAGAAACTGTTGCCTAATCCAAGGTCATGAAAATTTGCACTTAAGTTTCCATCTGAGAGTCTTATATTTTAGCTTTTACATTTTGGTTTGACCCATTCTAGTTAATTTTTATATGGTATGAGGTAGGGGTCTCACATCAATCTTTTCCATGTGGAAATCCAGTTTTCCCAACACCATTTGTCAAAAACACTATTCTTTTTCTGCCAAAATGTCTTGGCACTCTTGTCGAAAATCAATTGCCCTTGAATATATGAGTTTATTTCTGGACTCTCAATTTCATCCTATTTGTCTATCCTTATGCCACAGAATTGATTACTGCAGCTACATAGTAAATTCTGAAATCAGGGAATGTGAGTCCTCCAACTTTGTTCTTCTTTTTCAAGATTGTTTTGACTATTCTGGGTCCCTTAAGAATTTTAAGATCAGCCTGTCTGTTTCTGAAGCAAAGCCAGCTGGGATTTTGATAAGGATTGCATTGATTTTGCTTATCAGTTTCCAGAGTACTGCCTTCTTAAGAATATGACACTTTTCAATCCATGAACACAGAGTGTCTCTGCATTTAGGGTTAGGTTTAGGGTTAGGGTTAGGGTTAAGTTATTTTACTTTTCTGTGTACAAGCCTTGTACCTCTTTTGCTTAATTTATTCTTACATATTTTATTTCTTGCTGGCACTATTGTAAAAGGAATTGTTTTCTTAGTTTTAGTTTTGAATTCTTCATTACTAGTGTATAGAAACACAGTGGATTTTTAAATCAATCTTGTATCCTGCAACTTTACTGAATTCATTTATTATCTCTAATACTTTCCAGTGAATTACTTAAAATTAGCAGTAGTTTTACTTCTTGCTTTCTAATTTGGGATCGTTTTATTTATTTTTCTTTCTCAATTGCCCTGGCTAGAATCTCCAACAAAATGTTGGCTAGCAGTTGTAAAAGTGAACATCTTTGTCTGATTCTTGATCTTAGGGGGAATGTTTTCAGACTTTCACCATTCAGTCTGATGTTAGTTTTTGTTTTTTTCATAGGAATCTTTTATAAGGTTGAAGAAGATCCCTTCTATTCCTAGTTCACTGAGTGTTTTTATCTTTAAAGGGTCATATTCAGCCTTTTGAAAAACATATGTTGGTGGGAATTTTTTTCATGCAGGAAAATGCATCCAATACAATATTAAGTGCATAATTTAGAAGACAAAGTGTGAGCTGGTAAACTTGTATTATAACTGGAAAAAGCATGGAAGGAAAAACAAGAAGAAATTGATAGTATGTCTCTCCAGATGATAGGAATATGGATGCTTATTAATTTCTTCTTTTGATAATTTTTTATATTTTCCAATAAGGGGATGTATTTATTTTTATTATCAGGGATGGGGGGAATCACTGAAAAATAGGTACAATTGCACCAGAGAGAGAGACAGAGAGAGCGAGTGTGCGTGCACAGGTACGCAGGGGAGAGCCAGGAGGCCCAGGTAGAGCAGGATGGGTGAGGATGGCACTGCCGAGTTGGAGGCTGCCACCCAACGGCCCAGGGCGTTAGTGCTGATGGCAGGTGCCTGGCTTCCAGGTGAGAGAGCTCTGGAGCTGCTGGACTCCTCGGGATGGAGTGCTGGAGGAAGAGGAAACCTGCTTGACAGAACATTCCGGAGAGCAGGCAGCCTCAAGCCTCTGTGTAGAGCGGACAGTCTGCACCTGTTGAGCAGCAGAAGGGCCTGCAGGGGTTAGAGTGGGATCCAGACGTGGCTCACCTGGGCCATGTCTGCTCAGTGGTAGGAGTTTGAACCAGACCTCACAGCCGTGGCAGCCCTTGGCCGCATTGTTGGATGTAACTTGCCTGGGAAGGCAGGCTTGAGCACAATGACTTGAAAGTGCTGGTATGTATTCGAGTTAAATTTCAAACTCGGGCTCTCCCATTTCTGGAGGTAAAATGACATTTGAACACAATGTGCCGCGTGCAGATAAAAGGTGAGTCTGTGAGCTCCTTGAAGGCAGAGCCCTTTTCACGAGGCATTTCCAGGTTCCCACTGCCAAGCAACATGCCTGGCCCCTGGCACGGGCTCAGCAAGTCTGGTTAAATTAAATGTTCGTTGTCTTTAGACTCCGGTGGCCCTTGTCCTTCCGCTCCACCCCCGCAATTTATTTTAACTCACGTTAAGCAGAGGAGTCTGGACACCTTCCTCCAATCCCACGATTTAAATCTGTGTGTGCTTTTGGAGAACTAGATGATGGAGAACAGGGACTCTGCCTAAAACGCCTCTAGTTTTGGCGCCATTCCTGTGGCAGAGGTGAAACACCACAAAGAGTTTTTGAAGCAATAAGTGAAAGAAAGCGCAAAATGTGGGTGGAATGATACAGAATGTGGTTCAGAGTGCAGAAACAGTAGCTCAGCCACCCTCGGTCCTCAGCCTGCCCTGAGCCAGCCTGCTAATGTCTGCAAACCCTCTCTTAAGGTGGCACCCCGAATCTTTGTCAGAGTCCATCAGAAGAGACACCAGCCATCGCCAACTGATTAAAAACAATCAAACAAGCAAAGAAACAAACAAAAACAACGATGCCAAGCTTTACCGTTTAATGTTTTAGGCTTCTGGTTGTTTTGCGGCTGCTCAACTCTGCCATTACAGCACAAAAGCAGCCAGAGACAATGTTAAACGGATGGCCAGGCTGTGTTCAAATAAGACTTTTTTAATGGATGCTGAGACTTGAATTTCATACAGGCCTCACGTGTCACAAGTCTGTCTTCTTCTGCTATATTCTGCAATGATTTAAAAATACAAGGCCCCTTCTTAGCTCATGGACCACACGAAAGAGGGGGCGGTCCAGATTTGGCCCACACCCCTGCTTTAACCGATGGACTCGAGACACGCAAACCAGCAGCCACAGCGCAGCCTGCCTCGCGTGAGAGATTTTCTCTTCCACAAGTTGCACAGTCACTGGACTCTGTGTTGCAGGAATTAAATGAGTAATGTGTTCAGAACTCAGCCCGTTGCTTCCAGCTCGCTCTCAACAGCACATTCTAGTTTTGGTTTTTGTTTCACGTCAGCAATGCTTTCCCTTTCGAAATCCCCAGTTGCTGCACCGCTCCTTTGTATGCACGCAGCTTGCCCGGAGAACGCGGTCTCCAACATGCGCACCTGCGGCCGGCTGGGGCCCACAGGCGAAGCCCTGTAAAATGGCTTCCTCTTTCAGGTGCCGAGAAAGAGCAAACTTTCTATGTGCTTCTTTTTAAAATGCAACCATGTAAAGGTCACAGAGGAGGAGATGAAACTCGGAGTTGTAATAAGGAAGGAGAAATAAAAAATAATGACAGAAATAAATTGTCATAAGAGGGGATACAGTTATGATTTATTGTGATATTCTACAAATTTGGAGGTGATTAAAAGCCACCTAAAATTCACATTAACAAGTCACATAAAAATGGAATTAAACTAGTGGGCATAATGTGGCAGGGTATAAAGAAAAATCATGACAGAAATAAATTGACAGGAGAATGATACTATTCAAGTTTCACTCTGTCACGCCACTCTGACAGGAGTCTAGTAGTTTAATTTCAGAGTTGTGGTTGAGTTTTTGGAGTTCATTAAAGGCTCACATTAGGAATCTCATAAAAGCAAGAAGAAATTAGTGACCATAATCTGGCAGAGGAAATAAAGAAACAATAATGACAGAAATAAATTGACAGAAGAATGATACACTTAATGTTTCACTCTGACACCCTCTATTAATAGGCTGCTGCAAGCTGGAGCAAATGTCATTCATATTTTAGCCAAAGCATACCACTAATTAGGCCAGCTCTCGGCGCTGGAATTAAATTTGAGATCCCTCACCTTTAGAGTGGAATCATTTGAATTCTAAAGAAAAGAGCTGGTGACAGAAAAAAAAACTTTCTACTTGGGCTTTTCTAATGAGATAAAATTCCCCCTTCTCCCCATTTCGCAGCTATAATTGCTGATTATGTTGTTACACAGCCGCGCTGCTCGCTCGCTCTTCCCATCATTATGATGTAGTCTGGCATATCAGGAGGCTTCAAACGCACACTGGAGTGGTTTGAGTCTAATTTAGCGCTCATTCAGGCCGCAGGTACCGACCAAGGTAAACACTGCATTGTTATAATTAATTACCCCTCAGGCCTCGCCAGGCCATATCTGTTTCAGCTGACCCTTATAATAATAAGGCTTCCGGGCATATTGTATTTCTTTTGACAGATTAATTAGAAATTCAGCCGTTGAGGTACAAAGCAACTCGGTCATGAATATTTAAATGGACTGACACACAAAATCATGAAAGGACTTCTGAACTACATGACAGGCAGCGGATATTAGGCAAGTGACTCTAATCAATAATCTCTTGATCTCTTACATATTAATACACTGCCTGCTGTTATTAAGCCCCGTAATAAGGAAGGGGAGAGGAAGTTAGTGTAGCTGTGCTGTAGGCCTGGGCGAGGCCCCCAGCGATTACTCTAACTGGCTGAGAAAATGCACAGAGGAGGCGCCTCAGCCTCTTCAATCTAATCCAATCTTAAGGAATGGCAGCTCTGAGTAGCGCCGACTGGATAATTATTGGCCCTGACAAGGTGAAGGCATTTGCAGGCAAATGAGCTCGGAAGCAGGCTAAGTCCCCAGACCACCCAGCGCAGGGCGCGCCCGACACCAGCCGCGCTCCTGTTCCGCCTTGTAGGGGCTTTGCTGGGGGCGAGGGGGGGACCCTGGCCCTGCAGAGGCCCGGCCGGGGCGCAGGGGCAGGAGAGGGCCGGGGGCCGGCCGCGGCGCCGCCGAGGTGTGCTCAGAGGCCCTCTGCTCATCTCTTCTAACACCAAGGCCACCGAGTGAATTAAGCGGCAGAGGCTGGCGGAATATCATCTAAATTCATTACGGGAGCGGTCCTCTCGGCCCAGGGGGAGCCGCTCTGCCCGTCCCGATGCCCCCGACGCCCACGTGGGCCCAGGGCTGCCGCCTCCCCAGGCCGGCTGCTAATGAAGCCGGGGCCAGCGCCCGCTCGGCCCGCCCCCGCCCAGCTGGAGGGTCCCTGGAGGTGGGACCGTGGGAACTGGGCTGCGGAGGGAGCAGGCAGGCCCCCGGCGGCTGCCAGGAGCTCCGGCCGTGCAGGGGCCTCGGGCGTGGTCTACTCCAGAGGCCTCGGTGGTGCCGGCGCAGGAGGCCTGGTGCTCTTTGGTCTAGAATGTTCTCTCAGGAGGCTATGTGGGGGCACTGGCACTGGAAAGTGGAAGCAGAAAGTGCTGCCGCACGGCCCAGCTGAGCCCCTGGAGGCCACCGAGCTGGGGGCCGTTCCCACACAGGCTCCGGCTGAGCCCTGGCTGTCCTCAGGGTCGCTGGCCGCGGGGCTTGGCTCCGCATTACCTTACAACCTCAGGAAGGCCCTGGGGACGAAAGGCTCTTCACACTGAGGAGCTGTCTTATCTGGGGTCTGACCCTCCCACCAGGCCAAGGCAGAGGGCACAATGAGGACGGAGGACCCTGAGAATGAGCGCCGGCTTTAAAACCAGCTGTGCGGTGATGGCCAGCCTGGCCCCTGCACGCTTGGCAGCCTGGGGGGCCCTGTCCCCATCTCCAGGGAGGGCTTGAGCAGAGGCGACGTCTCCGTCGCAGGATGGAATGCACTGGTGCTGTCCAGTGCTCCAGGTGCCCCAAGAATTGGGTCAGGGAAATCCTCTCTGGGGTCACCCTGGTGTTTGGGGTGCAGGCTCTTTGCAAAGGCCAGAGGCTTTGATAACGGCCTGCTCAGATGCCATGCTAGCTCACCTCAAATGCTCCCCTTCAGCAGAGAAAATCCCCCAATGGCTGGGGGGTCAGGGGCTTTGGAGTCGGACTGCCTGTGGGGCCACTGCCCTCACTGCTGGGAGCTGCGTGCTCTTTGGCAGCTGCTTAGCTTGGAGGGGACGGCGGGGGACGGCAAGGCAAGAGGCTCGGGGAGAGGCACACAGAGAGGGGTGTCTGGGACGTGAGCAGCCCCAAGGCTGACCTGGGGTCAGAGGGTGGTGGGGAGGTGAAGGAGGGTGTGGCTGGCCAGATGCACATAGGCATCCCAGCTCAGCCTGGGCATACCCATGTCCTGCTCCTATGCTCCCAACTCTTTGCCTAATCTGGGGCCCTCTCCTGTGGGCTTCCTTCCTGTGGCCTGGGGTCCCTGCAGCCTGCTCTCTTTCCCCGGTCTTGTCCCATCGTCCCCCGGAATGCCCTCATGCCTTCCATATGCTAATAGGTTCCTACCATGGTCAGGTGCTGGAGAAGAAAGAGAAAGCTGTCTGCTGCCCAGAGAAGCCTACTGCCTGGCAAGAGCCCGTGCAGAGGTGCTTGTGGGGATGAGAGGGTGGCCGGCAGAAGCTGTCAGAGCAGCCCTCCACGTATCTCCTCTGCCTGCTCTCCCATGCCTCCCAAACGTGCTCTAACAGAGACCCTTGCTTGCACCTTGCCCTTCTTTGTGTGTATCAGGAGTCTGTCCTATCTGGAAAGAACTACTGCCAGCAGCCTAGGCCAACACCAGGGATGCCAGCCTTTGACGGTGACCCTGATCTCTGAGCACTACCCAGAGACTCCTGGGGCCGGGTCTGATAGCAGGAGCTGCAAAGGTGGAATCGGCCAGCAAGAGAGACTGGGGAGCTCTGGTCGGTGGTCCTGGGACGGAGGGCTGAGCAGGGCTGGAGAGGCAGCACAGAGGAGTGAGATGGAGGGAAGCCCGATTCTGAGTTGAGGAAAAGTCCTTGAGAATTTCAAAGAATAGAGACATCTGATATTCAATTTCAGGTGCTTCCACCTTGGTCAGATCAATCCTTCCACATTCACCAGCTCAGCAACCTCTGACTTGGAAATACCTCCCATGAGTGGCTTGTGTTTCTTTTTGATTTTTGTTTTGTTTTGTTTTATTTTTTAGTGGAAGTTAAAGAAAAGAAATAATTATCACCTCTGTGTCAACATGGTGCAGAACATGGGTGAAAATTAAATAAAAAAAAAAAAACAACCACCAATAAAATTCAGGGAAAGCAGAAATTCTGAGCCGTTCTGGGAACTTTGGTCCTGGGAGCTCGTGGACGCCTTGGGGAGGGCACTGGGGCACCCAGCGTGAGCTTCCGCCCCGTGGTTTTGGAAAATGTGAGCATTTGAAAGTGGGGGGCATGCCCACCTTTCTCTGATTGTGGCTTATCGCGCTGGTCCCTGTTGTCTTTGTCCTTGGGTGGCTCCCCTTGGGACCGACACCACCTGGTATAGCCACAGAGCTTCCAATAATCTCTCTGATGATTTGATGCAAAGGAGAGGTCACGGGGACTGTCTGAGCCACAGCATGAGCACAGCCTGGCCCCTGGGGCCCCACACACTCGGGCATGAGCCTCGGTTTCCCCATTACATGAGGATAGCGTTGGCCTCCCAAGTTGGCGGCGGGCGCCAAGGGAGCCCACCCATATCCAAGCACCTGACGGTGAAAGCCCGACTCCTGTTTGCTCTCCTGCTTGGTTGCTGCAGCTCCTGCCCCACGTCATCTGTGGAGACGTCGCCACGATTGCTCTGACTTTCCATCGCAGTCGCTTTCTATGCTTGATTTCATGAGTTCTTAGTCTGCTGGGCATCCAGGGCCCCTGGCACAAGCCAACGCTCAGCCACCTTCTCCCCGTCCTCTCTGCTGCCGCCCCCATGGGACAGGAAGCCCTTCGAGGCCAGGGCCCCGAGGCCCCTTGCCACCTGCAGTGGGTTCAGGACCTGCCTCTCCATCCATCTGGGAAGAGCCGCCTCTCTCATCTGTATCAAGGGACTTGCACAAACAGCCCCTCTCCAGGTTGGGACTCGGTGAAGAGGTTGATAATTAAGAATAAAGAAAAACTGTTCCAGAGTGACTGCCAAATTCAATGCTCAAGTGCAGAACTGGTAACAGCGTCTCTCTGTTAACGATGAGAATAATGATGGTGATAACGATAATGATGACTGGTCATTTCTACTCTGGCGGTTTGGTTTATCAAACTGTTGGTTGATGGTGTAGGTCTGCAAACAAATTCCTTTACCTCCGTCTCTTTATTGCAAAATAAAGCCAAGAAGCAATTCATTGCAGATTGTATACAAGATTTGGGGCCAAAATGAAGCTGTTAAAAACCACATCTGTAAAAATGGGGTAATTATTATGGGTGGGTAAAAATCTGGCAAGAATTATTTTCTTAAATAAGGCGTAAAGGAGAACAGATGTGTTGTAACTGACACTTTTTTTTTCTTTGCAGTTTCCCGAATTCTGTGAAAAGAAAAAAAAAATGATCCGATTTATCAGATTATACTATTTATTACAGAGCAGTTTGAGCTACAGGAAATCCTTTTGTCTCATTTTAGTCCCTTGGAAAAGCAAGGCAGTCCAAGTCCGTGGTGAATGCGCAAAGCTGGCTCTGGAAGGGAAAGAGAAAGGCGAGTGGGACTGAGGGAAGCGACGCTGCGGGGGACATAGGTGTCCGCAGACTTGGTGACGGGAGGGGCAGGTGACGATGAACTCTAACTAGAAAACCCCAAACGCAGAGGACCTTCGGCATTTCAGGCTCAGAATGGAATGAGAAAAATGACAGAGACAGGCAGTTTAAGTCTGGAAGTAATTACAAAGTGAAGACAAGCAAATACCACATTACCTTGGCCAAGGTCTGCAAAGACAGTTGGGGAGGTATTTGGGTTGGGTTTACTTTTTGGAGCTTAGCAACATAAATTTTTCGTCATTGAACTATTAAATACAATGGACACGTGTTGGCAAGGCGGCCAGCGGAGGCATGGAACTGATTAACGGGGAGCCTATGGAATAATAGCTCAGATGGGCCCAGGGCACGGTTTTAATATCCCATGACAACACTCAATTGTCAAATTCAGCTAGAGTGTCCAGGATGCTACTAAAATTAAGCCAGAAATTCCTAGATTTATTCTAGTTTTCTCTTCGGTTAGGAACAGGAAATGCCAGGAAGCTGCGAGAATCTGAGGGAGAAATAAGAAACTGGGAAGAAGAAGAAAAAAAGGATGGTCTGGGCTTTTATGAGATTGCTGCCATTAAATCTATAACGAATGTCTTTCACCTACCCACGATAAAGAGGCAATGTGGGATTTTAATTGGACTTTTGGCTTTTCTTCATTTGATTTAAACCAAGGTAGAATTTCAAACAATAACACAGGAACACCTGGTTAGCACGTTAGATGATATGTACAGTTGTAAATTGTGGTTTTAATAGTTGCTCACCGGGGGATTTAAAAGGGTCTCATTGTTCTGTTTGGCAGATATTAAAAAAAAAAATCACGAACTACTGGGATTTAAAAGCCATACATCTGATTTCAATGTGACTCAGATCATGAAATTTAATCATTTGACCCGACTTGTGGCCAGTTTTTGAGCAAGACTCCTGGACATATGGTGGATTTCTCAAGTCCTCCAAAGTTGTCCCCACACTTGAAAGTTTAAAGAAATCTGGTACTTTCATGTTTCTAAGAAAACAAGGAAGATTTTCACTTACAAGCGTCAAGGTAAAAGCCGTGTGTGTGTATTTGTGTCTGACATGCTTACACGTCTATTATCTTGTAATATGTCACATTATGCTATATGTGTGACATATGCACATACCATCTGTATATTGCATATGCTTATATTTAGGCACTTTCTGTTTTATGTGGGTGTGAACTTGAAGGAGAAGTTGCATGAATGCTGGGCCGGGCAGACCTCCTCTTTCTTAGGGAGAACACATTTACAGGCTCCCCCAAGCCTCGCGGGCCGGCTTCTGCTACACCAGCCTCTGTCTTCATCAGCAGGGGGTGGCCCCGCCTGGAAGCCTGAGTGGAGTTACCCCATATTTTAAAGTGACAGTTTTCAAAATACCTGCGCGGCTTTTGCCCTTCCCTTCCAGCTGTGCCCCCCCGCCCCCGCCCGCTGCTTCCGGACCCTTAGAGACACACATTTTAAACAAATATCTTGGTCTTCCCCCATCGTTCCCCTCCCTGCCTGGCCCCTATGTGCTCTCATTACTTACCTCTAATTGGAGCCATGAACTTGGTGGGAAATGGCCCACAGGGATGGCCTTTTAGGAATCGCTTCTCCACCTCCCCCTCCTCCCAGCAACTCAGTCCCACCCAGGGGGCTCCCTGCTAGCCCAGGGCCTGGGAGGACCAGACCAACGTGGGCCAGCCAGGGGCTCCTTGCTCTGGTTGCTTCTGCCTGTGGCCCAGAGGGGTATTATGGGGGGGAGAGGGGAGATGGAGAAACCACGGATGAATGGACTTTGGAGCTGGAGGGATGGAAGATGCCCTCTTTCAAACCTAGCTCAGAGGACTCAAGACCAGCCTGCCATGGAGGGCCTGGGGGCAGAGCCGGGTCCCCGATACTCGGTTCTGCTGACTGCAGGGGCTGCCATCCCTTCACCCGGTCTCTGCTGTTGTCTGCCAGGCCAAGGAACAGGTTCTGACTTGCGGGCAGTACTTCTGGAAACTTCTAGAAAAAGGCCTGGGGTGAAAAGGGAAAGTTGTAGTACTGAGCTGCGCAGAGAGCTTCCCCAGGACTGGCCTCTGCTCAGCCATCAAGGGACTGGCCCAGAGACCCCCCCAATCTTCCTGACTGAGACCCTCTGTCACCATTTTTATCTCAAATATGGAGCCCAGGGACTTGCGCACAGTGGGTCCCCATTCCCTGCACTCAATGGGTGCCTGTTCCCTACACACAGTGGTTCTCCATTCCTCACACACAGTGGGACCCATTCCCTGCACACAGTGGGTGCCTGTTCCCTGCACACAATGGGAGTCCGTTGCCTGCACACAGTGGGTCCCCCTTCCCTGCATATAATGGTTCCCATTCCCTACACTCAGTGGGTGCCGGATTCCTGCACAGAGTAGGTCCCCATTCCCTACACACAGTGGTCCTCATTCCTCATACACAGTGGGACCTGTTTCCTGCACACAGTGGGTGCCTGATCCCTGCACACAGTGGGTCCCCATTCCCTGCACACAGTGGGTCTCCATTCTCTGCATACAGTGTGTCCCCATTCCCTATACTCAGTTGGGTGCCTGATCCCTGCAACAGTGGGTCCCCATTCCTCACACACAGTGGGACCTGTTTCCTGCACACAGTGGGTGCTCATTCTTTGCACAGAGTGGGTCTCCATTCCTCACACACAATGGATGCCTGTTCCCTGCACACAGTGGGTCGCCATTCCTCACACACTTTGAGTTCCCATTCCCTGTACACAGTGGGACCTGTTACCTGCACATAGTGGGTCCCTGTTCCTTGCACACAGTGGGCGCCCCTTCCTCGCACAGTGGGTGCCTGTTGCCTGTACATGGTAGGTCCCCCTTCTCTGCACATAGTGAGTCCCTGTTCCTCACACTCTGTAGCACCCTGTGTGGTAAATGAGCCCTTCTGAGCGCTCTGCTCTGCTTCCTGGCAGGGTCTGTGTCTGTCACGTTGCTCTGCTTCACAGGAGAACGTGACGGGTGAGCTTGCAGGGAAGGTCAGCAGATTCTCTGTCACATCCTGCTGAGACAAGAAGTTCAACATGAAAGAGCAAGGCAGTCAGACTTGAAGGGCAACTCGTTATGTGAGAGGTGCTGGCGGAGAGATGCTGGCTCACCAAAGCCCTAATTGTGGCTGAGCCGGTGACCAGAAGCGAAGAGACCTCCACAGCCTCAGCAGGGAAGGCCTGGCTCGCTGGGGCACTCCGTGTGCCATTCTGCGTAACTTCCCGGGAGCAGCCTCCCGGCCCCCAAGCGTCCCCACCTAGGCTTTCACAGGCAGGCGAGATGCTCCGGCAGCATCTCGTCAGAGCTTTCAGCTCAAAGCTGAAGCCAACCGTCCCTGGTCATTTTCACCTATGCAGAGTTTAAAATATTTTTAAAACTGTATTTTGTGGCTTGGATTTTTATATACCCATTTTGTCCCTTACATTTTGAATCAGGAGCTCAAGCTTCAGCAGTAGCTCTAGAGGAACAGTATGTCTCTTTGTTTATAGGCAGAGGCAGCCCTAAAAGCATCCCTTGAGAACATCCACATGCAATGTCAAGGCTTGGCCGTTTTCAGGCTGTGTGACCTCGAACAAGTTATATGCCCTTTCTGAGCCTCAGTTTCCTCATCTGTGAAATGGGGTGACAGTGATACTTTTCACAAGGTTGGGTGAACATTCCATGAGTTCTAGCTAGGAAGGAACCTTGCAGAGTGCTTACCCATCTCAAGAATTCAATAAACGCTGGAGTGGCTGCCTCCACTGCCCTTGTGCATAGCTGGCAAGGGGATTCAAATGGGCGGGAAGGGCAAAGGCTCTCCTTTGGGTAGGTGGGTTTCTAAGAGTCATCCACCTAAATTCACGACCTAAATATCCTTCAGGCACAAGGGGCATCCAACTGATGACACATTAGCAGCCTCCATTGCTTCCAGGACCCATTTCCTTCCTGGATGGTGCTAGCTACAATGAGCAATGTCCTTGCCTGCAGTGTTTCCAAAATCAAAGTCTCATTGTTTTTCTCCAGGAAGTTAAACATCTGGTTGTTAGGGTTCAGTCCATCTGAGAGAGGTACCAGTGGAAGTCTCGGTTTTCACACAGCTGCTGTGTGTAATATTCTACCCATCCAGGTTCCATCCCGGGCTCAAGGCTTGGTGTGAACCAAGGGAGTGGCCTGAGCCAAGGTGGAGACAGGCCGGAAGTGGGCTCATGCTGCAGCATGGCACGCGGAGCTCAGTAGCTGGATTCTATCTTCCAGGCAAGGGTGAGTCAGTGAGGGATTCAAGCGGTGGACTGTGGTTTCCCCTAAAAAATGCCCCCCACTGACCATGCTGGACTCGGCCACGCCTGCAGCAGCGCGGCTGGGAGTGGAGGGGCCGGGGGGGTAGGGGTGGTATGTGCCAGTGAGACTCCAGGCCAGGACCCAGTGCAGCCAGCACAGCCTGGGCCTCCCCAAGTGTTCTGGTCCTGACAGCGAAGAGAATTCCAGTTTCCTCATAAAGTCCATGAGCCAAGCAATCCTATCTTATCTCAGGAAAGGGCAGGGGAACTCTCCATGGCTCTAAGGGCAGTGCATGTGGCTTCCTGGGGCAAGAGGCAGCCAAATGCCCCATGGGGTTGAATGTGGTCAAAGTTCCTCAAGGGCAGCACTGCGTGGGGCCCACACGAAGCAGGTGTGGGAGCAGCCACCGTTCACCGCCAGAGCAGCTAGCTTGAACCTTCCTGAATGGTGACCTGAACAAATCTTGCATACCAGGAGAGCTTCCTCCACTTTCCTGTGCCCATTACTGAGAGCAAAGGCCTCAAAGGCCCTTGCCGCTGTGTGTGTGAGGATGGGTGTGCCTGCGTGTACGTGTGCATGCTCGTGTACGGGTGCATGTGTCGTATCTCTGCATGCGTATGTATGCATGTGTGCATGCATATAAACATGTGTAATATACACAAGTGCACATGTTCTTGTGTGTTTGCAAGCAGGTATTTTACATGTGCACGTGTATTATGTGTGTAAGTTTGTATATGCAAGTGTCAGTTTTGTGTGTGTTTGTGTATCTGTATGTAGATGTGTGTGTATGTGTGTCTGTGCACATTTAATAATTTCACAGGGTTTATCAAAACACCATGTGAGGGAAGCAGATGTGGCTCAAGCGATTGGGCTCCCGTCTACCATATAGGAGGTCCAGGGTTTGATTCCTGGGACCTCCTGGTGAAGGCAAACGGGCCCGCGCGGAGAGTTGGCACAGCAAGATGACGCAACAGAAAGAGACACAGAGGAGAGACAATAAGAGACACAGCAGACCAGGGAGCTGAGGTGGTGCAAGAGATTGAGCACCTGTCTCCCACTCCAGAAGGTCCCAGGATCGGTTCCCAGTGCTGCCTAAAGAGAAGACAAGCAGACACAGGAGAACACACAGCAAAATGGACAGAGAAAGCAGACGATGATGGGGGGTGGGGATAGAAATAAATAAATAATAAAAATCTTTAAAAAAAAAAAAACCACCATGTGACATGCTAGGCTGGATTAACAGTGACAAACGCTTCTCACAACGATGTGTGGTTGTGCTCTTTCCATCCCGCTTTGAAATTTTTTTTCCTTCACATTTACTAAGAGAACATCACGCCTGCACGAGCTCATTCATTCCCCCTAACGACCCACAATGGTCAACGGGCATCTCAAGCTGAACACGCCCACAACCTGACTTTTCATACCCCCGACCCCTTCCTACCCCCCAGTTTGTCCCCCCTCATCACCCGCCCGCTCAGGGCACACCTCTTGGAGTGGTCCCTTCACTTCCCAGAGGGGCAGCTCTCCTTCCCACCAGCCGCCCAGACCTGGCCCTGCCTCGCCATCCTTCTGCTGGGCCCTGGGCACAGTGCTGCCATCAACGCCATCCCCTTCTGCTCAGCACGTCACTGGCCACACAGCGGCCAGCACTGCCACAGTGATCACTTTCTAACACGCACTGGCCCTGGTGCTGCTCAGCCCACGAGCCTCCACTGGCTGTTCATCCCCTTCAAAGACAAGTCCCCGGGCTCACACCTCACACCCCACTGCTCCTGCCACCACCCTTTCCTGCCTTGCCTGCCATCCAGGGCCACTTGCCAGGCCTTTGCCTTGAGCATCCCTGGGACTCTAAGGTGCCCTTCTGCCACCCCTGCCAGGCTGCTTCCCCTAGCTCTGGCCAGAGGCCCTTCCAGGTAACCCTGTGTCTGAACCCGCCCCGCCCATCCTCATCCCTGACTCTAAGAATCTTCTCCTTAAGCACCCCTGGAAGTCAGATATCACACCACAGGGCTGTGTTTGCACCCAGCAGTAGAACAGAATGTAAGCTCCATGAGGGCAGGGCACAGCCTCAGGGCACAAGACAGAGCCAGCCACAGCGAAGGGACCCGACAAATAGTTGATGAATGAACGTGTACAGGAATGAATCGTGCTGTAAACTGGGCAGCAATCAGCTCATCGAGGCAAAAAGTAAGAGAGCCTCCACGAGGTCTGTCGTCACGCCCACGGCCACAGAGCTTTGACATGGCAGGGCAAGGACATAAACTGTGCTCCGCTCAACAGCACTGCACAATGTGGCCACAGAGGATTCTAGAGGGTCCTCCCTGCTGGTGACATTCACCTCTGAGGCCAGGAAGCTGACTGGCTTCAGAGGCTGTGCAGCCGAGCGGGCCATTCGTCCCAGGAGGCTCGTGCCCTCAGGTACGCCCGGCTGGCCCTGCAGGTCTGCCCTTCCTAACAGCTGGAAAATGTCCCGCAGTGCTCAGATGGAAGCATAAAGGGTCATGCATCTAGTCTGGAGGTCAGTATGCCTCATTTTTCACACTGCATTGTAAACCTACCAACGACCAAATGCGTGGTCTTCTAGACAATTCAGTAATAGATTTCGTCTTTACCAATCTCGTGCCTATTTCCACGCAGACATGTTGAAGGAGCTCCGCCTCCCCTGTCTTGTTCTGTTTCTTACTCCGTCCCTCGCAGCATCACAGTTACTTAGAGCAGGGCCCCAACGTGGCAGAGCTGGGCAGGTGCATAGTGACGGCCCCGGGGTCCCGCTGCTCCAGGCTCACTTCAAGACACTTAAGGAAGCACCACCGCCTCATTGCCGCCGCGCGTTGGGTTTAAGAACATAGTGACCCTTCTCTGGCGTAAGGGTCACTCTCTAGAGTGAACCCTGCTCCTCCTTTCTCGTCTTCTCTGCCCCCTTCTCCCGCCCCGTGCCTTTGATTTCTCCTTGTATTTCTTCTTTTCTTTCTTCTCTTCCTTTCCTTCTCCTTTTACTTCCTCCTCTTCTTGGTCTTCCTCTTTCTCCACCTCCTCCTCCTCAGTATTTAAAAAATACCATCTTTATTCTAACGTGGCTCCACCTTCTCACCTAGAACAGAGAAACTATTGAAATTCCAGCGGGCATGATGGATCCTGTGGCACGAGGATGCTCAGGCCCAAGTAGACGCAGATTCCCGTAAGAGCTCGGGTACCACTTTGCCAGCAGGCTTTTCGCTGATTTCTTTTTCCTTTTCAGACTTCTTTTAGGTGGGCAGGGTTTGAATGGGGGAAGGTGTGACTTCCTTGAGCGTGTCTTCCTTTGCACCATGTTTTCAAGCTTTCTATTCAGCGGATGGAAAAGGAAACAGAATGCACCGGAATTGCTGTACACTACAAGGGAATTTAATTAAGAATATACACATTAGAATTTCAGTGGGATTGCCTATTTAATGTTACTTTATTAAGCCTTCTATCAAACCCTTTTTTATGTATATCAGTTGATATACAATTAATCTGTTCTCTTGTGAGGGGAAAAAAAAAGCACCTGAGGTGGCTGCAAAGTGTCAGATGATAATAATTATAAGCAGCTGTTCACTTGGAGCTACCTCTGGCCTACATGGGGAATGCTGTGAGCTACCACTCCTCACAACAGCCCACCTCATTAGACTTGACCTTCCCAGCTGGGGATTTCATTTGTGTTTTTTTTAATGGGTTTGTATACCGCAAATCACAACACCTTATGAAGACGGACCCTTTGTAGCTGTAACAAAAGAGCACAGGCGAGTTTACAAAAAAGCTGCAGCAGCCCAGACTGCAGGCGGGGTACCGCGGGACGCAGGTGACCGCAGCCACTGGCTGGGGGAGGCACGCCACCCCGAAGTCTTTGCTGAGATAAATGCGTTTCCTGGGCTTTGAAGCGCCCGTGCTTGGTGCAGCCACCAGCAGTAAAAAAGTAATTGCTCGGTCCTGATTGCACATCAGTGCCTGACGACAGCCCGCTTCAAGCCAGAGCGCCAAACCCACAAGCCCCGATTCCCACGCGGGGCGTCATTTGTGGAACACCGAGGACAAGTGTGCGCGGCCGCGGATCAGACTTCGGTGGAAGCGGAGATTAGAGACACGGAGGGGTGGCGGGGGTGGGGAGCCTTTGGAGGAGCAGCTCTGGTTTCTTTCTTCCTTTCCATTTATGTTTGTAATAAACTCACTCTCATACAATTAGCCTCAATTGTTTTTATATCTTCGGAGGCTATAATACAGGCAGCCTGGGGAGTAGCGGAGTAATCCGTATACCTGTGTTCATTTACCCAAATCACTATGGTTACAGCCAGGGCAAACTGTTTACTGTGAGACTCCGAGCGCCTCTTCCCAGCTCCTAATGACCTTTCTGTTCCTCCAATCACATCAGCAAGCCGGGGAGGCTGCCCACACTATTAAAGCCAATTGCCTCTCCAGGTACTGAGGGACTCGAGCGTTTCCTCATTTATTTTCTCTCATCTGATGTAACTCACATGCCACTTTCTTGTCTTTAAAGAAGGGGAAAAACTGTGGATTATTGATTTGCTTCTGAACAGAAGACCAACCTAAAAGCCCCAATGAATTGTCACTCATTATTGAAATTACTGAACACTAATTAAACTGGCAGCTCAAATCCCAGCAGGCCACACTCATCTGAAGCTGAAATTCAGACACTTGGACAGTGGAAGAGAGAGAGCATTAGCAACCACCGGGATTGTAATAAGCTTTGCATTAATTTTTGCTTCTTAAAGGCACACGGGCCCATTTGCCATGGCCCAGCCGGCTCTGAAAGGGGAACGGTGGAGGCCCCTTCCCAGTTTCTTTGCAGAAACTGGTGAATCAATTCTATCGTAGGATTTTGCAACAAAATCCAGCCCTGCTGCCTGGGGAGGGGAGAACCCACTGACTGAGATGGCTGCCCTGAGGGCACCGGAAGCCGCCCAGGAGAAGTCTGGCTGGCTGGAGGAAGGCTGGAATTCAGATGGTTCCAGTGAGAGGAAACTGAGTCAGGTGGGCTAGACAGAGGCATGGCAGGCTTTCCAGGAAACGAACAATGCCAAGCAGCGTTTCCAGCTCATCAAGCCTGATTTATTTTCTAAAAACTGCTTTGGCCTACTTTCAGGGCTGCACAAACTCCACATCAATTATGCATGGTCAGGGTGCCGCGCCGCCTTCCACGCTGCCGGAGTAGTAGGCCCTCGTTTGCTCGGCTTCAAAGCGGCTGGTTCTGGGGAAGGGGCTGGGCCAAGGCTGGGATGGAGAGCTAATGTCCTATAGTCACGGAAACAGCAGAGCTAATTGGACCTAATGAAGGCAGCGCCCAGAAGGGGTGGGGAAGGCGGTGGGTGGTGGCCTTTTGGCCAGCCGTATTCAGACCAGGCTTCCTCAGCTGGGCTATATTTCTTTCTTAGGAGATTTTATTTTTCAAGGCCAGCAGATATCATGTGCACAGCAGCTCTGTTTGTGAGAACAAACTCGGGAAACCACCCAAATGTCTATCAACAGGTGAATAAACAAATTGTGACGCCACCATGCAATGGAATACTTCTCAGAAACTCAGAAATAAAAAGCATTAAACCACAGAGCCACACAAAACAGCACAATTCTCTCTTCAAATTGAGTTATGGAGGGGGTGGGGAGAGGGAGGAAAAATGCCATGCTAGGGGCATCATTCACACTGTAGTATGAATTGACCTAATCAGATAATCAAGACTGTTTTCCTTCAAACCTTAGGAAGGAATGCCAGTTTTCAAAAGGCCTAAAAGGATAGAGAAGACAAGTAGTGTTGGGTGTAGGGCTGTTGAGAAAGGGCCATGAGGGTGGGGCTGGCACTCAGGTGGGTGGGGGTGCTGAGAAAGGAGAAGACAAGGCTGTGCCACCTTAGGGGCAAACACACCATCTGGAAAGCACATTCTCCTTTGGCAATTTAAAATGGCTTAGGGAAATGAATGTGGCTCAAGCGACTGGGCTCCCGTCTACCATATAGGAGGTCCAGGGTTTGATTCCCGGGGCCTCCTGGTGAAAGGCCGTGAGCTTTTATCCAAGTGGAGATAAATAAATAAATAAATCTTAAAAATAAGTAAATAAATGAAAAATAAAATGACTTGAATTCCTTGGTCTTTGCCAGAGCAAAGCTCTGATCAAAGCTTCACTCCTGGCCCAGCGCTGTCTTTGCAGGACAGTGGAGATGAGGAAGCGGCTCAGCACCTAGCAGTGTGTGGCTCCACAGTGGCAGGGAACCCCTCCACCTGTGTCCCCTGTGCTTTGCTCTCCCTAAAGGCGACAAACAACACAGGGCGAAGCTCTGGAAACCTTGGCAGGAGCACTGCTCTCTCTGAGGCATGGCTGGGGCCTTTTACTTCCACTGGGGTGAGCTGCTCAGAGCTCGGGCCTGGACCGTGGAACAGGCCGCCATTCTAAGAAGGCAGGAAAGAGGGGGCAGTGATTCTGGGCTTGGGCCACTAGAGGTAGCTCATAAATAATGATCTGTGCTTCCTAGGAGCCAAAGCAATAAGGGGAATATGGCCAGTTGTGAGATTTGAAGATGCTGGTTGGGTGGGTGAAAGGCAGATTCTTGGCAGGATAATTCCGGGACCTCCACATCCACACTTGGTCCCCAGGGTTTATGCTGATAACCTAATAGGGACAGCTTGACTCGTGGAAAATGAAAGAATGAGCAAATCAGAGAAGAATATTTAATTATACTTCATGCTCCTCCTCCTCCT
>JAQZBX010030289.1:0-26882 GCA_029593785.1 Cabassous unicinctus | reverse complement strand
GGGATATTTTTGTAGCAAGTTATATAGTTTGGAGATAATGCCGGTAAGCAATAAATGTAGGAAATAGAGTAAGGGGTCAGTATATGAAATAGAAACTATTCTAGGTATTTTAATCAAGAAGGGAGTTAATTGAGTGAAATGTAAGCTTACAATACAATTGAAAAGTCTTAAAGGATCATGTTCTAGACTCAGCTACCAGGGATGCCTTTCAAAATAATAGAGCTTTAGGGTAGCTCCTATCCAATATTGCAGTGTCCTTGCTTGCCAGCCGCAATAGCCAGGGGCTCAGCACTATCAACTCTGTCTACCTTTCTGCCTTCTTAAGCTTGTGTGAGTAGATTTAGCTGGCAGAAACTTATGAGCTTCCAGAATCCTTGTTTCAAGGGAGGCTGAGAAATCTATTTTTAGGTTTCTAAATTTGTTAATCAGATTGAAGACAAAGTTGAAATTGAGTTAGCCAGTGAAGTATATTCATCACAGAAATCATCACAAATAGTCTAGGTGGAAAATGAGTGCCTGGCTTAAAGTGGTGTTAGGAGAAATAATGAGGAAAGAGTAGATTAGTGCAATATATCTTAATTAGTGAGATATTCCTTCAAGAGTGAAAATAGAAGATATGAGGATGAGAAAGCATTAGCTGAAATAGGGAAGGCAGAAACTGGAAGGATATTAGAAGATGAGTTCTCCAACTGGAAAAAAATAATTTACAAACATAATTTGGCTGATTATCCCAAAACTTAATGGTTTAAAACAACACACATTTATTATCTCATATTTTCTCTGGGTCAAGTAACCTGACACTGCTCACTGGGTCTTCTGCTTCAAAATCTCTCACAGGTCTAGAATCTCTCCAGGGATTGTCAGTCAGGGGCTGTGATCTTATCTGAAGGTTCTACTGCGGAAGGACCCACTTCCAAGATTTCTCCATGAATGTAGGCAGGCTTAATTTCTTGGACCGTTGTTGAAGTGAGGTCCATAGCTCCTTGCCGGGTATTGGCCTGAGGTCACATTCAATTCCTGACACATTGGCCTGTGCCTTGGACAGCTTGCTTCATCAAAGCATGCAAGCCAAGAAGGCAACAGAGAGTGGAGTAGGATGGAGTCATAGTCTTTTATAATGTGATCATGAAACTGACATCTCTTCACTTTTACCATATTTCATTTGTTAGAAACAAGTCACTAAGTCCAGCCCACACTCAAGGGAAAGAGATTATACAAGGGCATCAATACCAGGAGAAAGGAATCCTTGAGGACTGTCTCTAATATCTTTGAAAGTTGCCTACCACACTGCCCAAATCCTTAGCACTTGTAATGAGATAGGAAACAGTAAGAGTCACTAGAAATTGCACACGTTCCTGGGCAAACCCCATTTAAAGAAAGGATGATGGTTTTTCTGGGACTCTACATATTTGTTCTCCTGTGTTAACAAGCTGTTTTGCATGAGATTTGAGGATAGTTTTCTCTAATGTAGTTCAGGCTACTTTGATATCTTTTGAAGGTAAATAAATTACATAAACTAAAGGTAGTGAAAGAAATATAGGAAGTAATAAAAAAGAAAGTATATCACATTTTAGTTTGTTTTTTAAATAGCATTATTGTAGTATAATTGACATACAATGATCTGCACAGATTTAAAATGTACAATTTGTCAGTTTTTGACATATGTATGTATTTGTAAACGCATCACCGTCAAAAGTTTCCGCATGTCCTTTATAATCACTTGCTTCCACCCATGTTTCATACACTATACATTAGTTTTCATTTCCTAAAATGTTGTATGAATCGAATCTTACAGTATGTACTCGTTTTTGCCTGGCCTTTATAATTCAGCTTACTTATTTAGAGATTTACCCAACTTATTGGGTATATCAATAATATATTACTTTTATGAAATTATTTAGTGGTATTTCAATGTATGGATATATGACAATATGCTTATCCACTTACCCATTGATGGACATTTAGGGTGTTTCCAGTTTGGGACTCTTACGAATAATAAAGCTGTCATCACCATTCATGTGCAGGTTTTTGTGTGAACTTGAGTTTTTATTTCTCTGAGAGAAATGCTCAGGATTATGCTGAGGCATATAATAAGTGTATGCCTACTTTTTAAAGAAACCACCAGATTGATTACCACTATGGCTGTACCATTGTATATTATCAGCAGCAGTATATAAGCCAAGCAGTATTTTAGCATCTTCTCTGGCACTTTTTATTTTAGCCATTCTACTAGATGTGTGGTGGTATTTCATTTTGGTTTTTATTTGCATTTTTGTAATTACTAATGTGCAACTTTTCATGTACTGATACCAAGCAGATATTTTCTTTGGAGACACATGTGTTCAAATATTTTGCATTTAAAATATGCTTTATTGTTAGAACAGTTTTAGATTTAGGGAAAATATTGAGAAGCTGCTACAGAAATTCTCATGTACTCCATAGCCCATTTCTCAGATTACTAACATCTTACATTAGTTGGTACATTGGTATATTTGTTACAATATTGATACATTACTATTAACTGAAGTCCATAGCTTATTCAGCTTAGGTTTTACCTAATCTTTTCCTGTTCCAGGACCACATCTAGGATTTCACATTATGTTAATTTATCATTTATTCTTAAACTCCTCTTAGCTCTGATAGTTTCTCTCATTTTGTTTTTGATGACCTTGAATGTTTTGAGAAGCACTGGCCAAGTGTTTGTTGTTGTTGTTGTGTTTAGTTAGGCCAGTAAAAAGAATTTATTTGGGAAATGGGGTAAGAACAGAGTTTGCTGAGAAATGGGAGAGAAAGATGGAAATACACAACCAAGATTTGGTGTGGGCTCCTCTAAGCAGAGAGAGCTGGTCAAGTGTTTTGTATGATATCCCACTATTAGAATTTTTCTGAAGATTTTCTCCTTATTAGATTGGGGTTATGGGTTTTGTGGAGGAAGATCACAGAGGTAAAGTGCCATTCTCCTCACATCATATCAATAGTACATGCATACTATCAACAATTCTTATCACTCTTGATGTTATCTTCATCACCTTGTTGAGCTGGTGTTTATCAGATTTCTTCAGACAAACACTGGCTCATTCTTTCCCCTTTTCCATAGGGCACTCTTTGGAAGGAAATCATTATGCCTAATCCACACTTAAGGAACGGTAGTTATGCTCTACCTCCTTCAGGGTGAGGAGCTATGCAAATTATTTGGAATTGATTGGCATGGGAGATTTGTCTTTTCTCCCACTTATATATTTAGTCATTAATTTATTTATATCAGTATGGACTCATTGAATATATTTTATACATTGGGTTAAAATCCAATAAACCTTTATTTATTTATTTTTGCTCGAATTTTTCCAGCTTTGGCCATTGGAAACTCTTTCAGTAGTTTCCTGTGTTCCTTTGACACTCTTCCATGAATGTGGATTTTTTTTAGTGCTTCCTTCCCTTCTGGCACAATAAGATACACCAGGCTCATCTTGCATGTTTTCTCACCCAGTCCTAGAATTAGACATTTCTCCAAAGGATCCTGGTTCTTCTTATTGGACTATTAGAACCCAAGCTCTATGTACTTGTTGCTAATTGAGTGTCCTTGCTTCTAGACCCTCTCAGCTGACAGAACAGGGAGATACACTTGTGTACAGGAATCTGTGTATATTCAGAAGCCTATAAACATTTCTATTAGTAGCCATCTGTATCTAAATTAAGCAACGCATAAGTTTTTACCTATGTCTCCAACTCTAACCCATTACTACACGGATCATTCTAGCCTCTTCCCCTTGCTTACCTATAAATTCCAATGCAACACTGAGAAACATGTCTTCTACCATCCACTTAATTAATTGTTCAATTCCCTTATATATATATACGAGTATCAATATTATTAACCCATGCCTCATGGGAAACAACTTTATCAGATAGTACAATGCTTATATGTGGTTCCTATTGGCATTAGTCTTACAGACTCTACTCATTTCCAAAATTACTAAAGTCAGCATCTTTTCCCTCTACCCCCTTCAGTGAAACTGTTCCATACCTATCTAATACTTTTAGATTTTCTTGTCAGAGTCTGCTTTCCTACCTGGAATTCTGTAACTTCCTAAATGACGTCTTAAACTTGTATAAATTAAGGTTCCCTGTGCTGTAAGGTTCTGTGGGTTTTGACAAATGCATAGTGTCATGTATCCACCATTACCATATCATCCAGGATTGTGCTTTACCAGTTTATCCCTCCTTCCTTTCCCCAAAACCTTGCGTCCACTGATATTTTTACCATCTTTATTGTTTTGCCTTTTCAAGAATTTCATATAACTGGAATGATGCAGTATGCAGACTTTTTCAAACTGGTGTCTTTCATTTAGCAATATGATTTAAATTTCTTTCATGATATTTTGTGACTTGAGAGATGATTTCCATAGTCCCTGTCTACTCACTGATTTTGTTGCATGCCACAAATTATAATATTTTGTATTTTAATTTTAACTTAAAATATTCTTAAATTTCTCTAGAGACTTCTTTGACTTCTGTTATTTAGAGGATTTTGTTTAATCTACAAATATTTTGGGATTTTTCAGCTACCTTTTATTTCTAGTTTAATTCCCTGTTGTCTTAGAATACACTTTGTATCATTTATATTCTTTGAAATTTTTTAAAGTGTGTTATATGGACTAGAATGTGTCTATCTTCATGCGTGTTCCATTAGTGCTTGAGAAGAAAGTATATGTCACTCTTGTTGGGTGAAGTGTTCCATAAATGTCAATTAGATAAAGTTGATTAATGGTGTTGTTCAGGTCAACTGTATACATATACATGATTTTCTGGTTGATTAATCATCAATTTCTGAGAGAGGGGTGCTGAAGACTCCAAAAGTAATAGAGGATTTGTCTATTTCTTCATTTAGTTTGATCAATTTCTGCCTCATGTGCTTTGGCACTCTGAGGTTAGGTACATATATATTAAGGGTCGTTCTGTTTTCTTGGAGAATTGACCCCTTTACCATTACGTAATATCCTTCTTTATCCCTAATAATATTCCTTTTTTGAATTCTGCTTTACCTTCATCTTTCTTTTGATTAATTTTAGCATAGTTTATCTTTCTTTAACCCTTTGTTTTTTAATTAATTAGTTAATTTATTTGAGAAGTTGTAGATCTATAGATCTATAGAAAAATCATACAGAAAATAGAGTTCCCATTGATAAAAGAAAAAACTTTTCATGCAATTTAGGATTTCACAGGTTTATTGAGTGAAGCATGAATTGAGCATCATCCCATTCAGAAAGTAGAAGGAAGTGGAAAGGGGATACTCATAATGGGTGAATGTGGAAGCAAGTGAGGGAATGTTCTGATTGGCTGACATCATATTTTCATTTACATAGATGGGGTCTTATAAAGTGGGAAGCAGATATACATTGATTAGCATGGTATGCTTGTCCAATCTGATAACAATCTCTACTGAGCTGAAATTAGTTTCATCACCAGGTGTTATCAGTCTATTTTCATGGAAAACCCCTGCATGTCAAATGTTTTTGTTTTCTTGACAAGCTCTTCTTGGCTAGGGTCTTCCCCTGGCAAAGCCCAATGCAGGTGGCTATTTTATTTTACTTAACACTATATACCTGCCCCTGTTAGTAACATTTTGCATAGCATGGTAACTTTGTTATATTTTATGAGAAAATATTATTATAATTGTACTATAATTATAGTCCATAGTTTACAGTAAGGTTCATTGTTTTTTTTCTACAGTCCTATTTTTTATATTTATTCTAGTAACATATATAGAACCTAAAATTTTCCATTTTAACGACATTAACAGACTTTATATTCACAATGATGTGCTATCATTACTATCATCAATTACCAAAACTTAACCCCAAACAGAAATTGTCTCCATCAAGCATAAACTCCCATTCCTTACCCAACCCTGGCCCATGGTAACCTGTATTCTAGTTTCTGATTCTATGTAATTTTAATATTCTAATTATATCATAAATATGAGATAATACAATATTTTTCCTTTTATGTCTGGCTTATTTCACTCAACAAGATATCTTCAAGATTCATTCTTGTTGTAGTATGCATCATATTTTATTTTCCTAGCTGAATAACTTTCCATTGTATGTATATATTTATTTTTAAACTATCTTTGTTTATGTATTTAAAGTGAGCTTCTCTAGACAACACAGAATTGGGTTTTGTTTTTGTTTTTTCCCTCTGACAATCTCTGTCTTTTAGTTGGTATATTTAGATCATTCACATTTAAAATGATTTTTGATATCTTTGGATTTATGTTTACTATGTTTGTAAATTTTTTTCTATTTTTTAAATTTGTATCTTTTTTACTTGCTCCATTTTTGTTTTTTATTTAAGCATTGTATATGATTCCATCTTCTTACCTCTCAGCATATAATTATAATTCTTAATTTTTTTGTGATTTCCCTAGATTTTGCTAAGTATAGTTTGCCTATTCTGCATATGTCATATAAATAGAACTATACAATATTTGTCCTTTTTTGTCTTACCTCTTTCACTTAGCCTCTTTTCAAGTTTTAGCTGTGTTATAGCATATATCTGAACTTGATTCCTGTTTCTGGCTTCATAATGTTCCCTTGTATGTATATGCCATCCATTGTTTATCCATTCATCTGTTGATGAACACTTCAGTTGTTTCCAACTTTGCCTATGGTAAATAATGATGCTATGAACATGGGGGTGCATATATCTATTTCAGTCCCTTTTATCGTTTGTTTTGAGTATATATGTAGGAATAGATTGCTGGATCATATGGTCATTCTGTATTTAACATTTTGAGGAATGTGCAAACTGTTTTCCATAGTATTTTACAGTTTTATATTCCTATCAGCAAATGCATGAGGGTTCCAATTTCTCCATATCCTCACCAACCCTTATTATTTTCTCTATTCTTTATAAGAGCTATCAGGTGTGTGTGAAATGGGATGTCAGTATGATTTTGATTTGCGTTTACCTGATGACTAATAACGTTGAGCATCTTTTCATGTGCTCATTGGTTATGTGTATATCTTCTTTGGAGAAATGTCTGTTGATATGCTTTGCCAACTTTTAAATTGGGTTTTGTTTTTGTGTTGTAGGAATTCTTTGTGAATTTAGGATATTAATTCCTTATCAAATATATGACATGCTTTTTATTCACAAAAGTTATAAATTTTGATGAAGTATCATTTATCCATATTTTTCTTTTCTTGACTCTGCTTTTATCAGACATTGAAAAACTATGCCAAATCCAATATCATGAGGATTTTCCCAATATTTTATACTAAGAGTTTTATGTTTTTAGCTCTTAAATTTAGTCCTTTTTGATTCATTTTGAGTTAATTTTTGTGTATGCTATAAGGTAAGTGTCCAAATTCATTCTTTGTTATGTGGGCATCTGTTTTTCCCAGCATCATTTGTTGAAAAGTCTGTCCTTTCCCTATTGAATGGTCTGGGCATGCTTGTTGAAAATCAATTAACCATATATGTAGGGGTTTGTTTCTGGACTCTCTATTTTATTTCATTATCCCATATGTCTATCTTTATGACAGTACCACACTGTTTTGATTACTGTTAACTTTGTAATATGATTTGAAATCAGGATATGGCAGTTCTCCAACATTGTTCTTTATCAAGATTGTTTTGGACATCTGGGGTCCCTTATAATTCCATACAAATTATAGGATGGATTTTTCTATTTTTGCAAAATATACCTCTAGGATTTTGATAGAGATTGAATTGAATCTGTAGATCACTTTGGGTAGTATTGTTATCGTAACAACATTAAGACTTCCAATTCATGTGCATGGGATGTCTTTTCATTTATCAGGTTGTCTTTAATTTCTTTCAGCAACATTTTGTAGTTTTCAGTGTACAAGTCTTTCATCTCATTGGTTAAATTTATTTCTAAGCATTTTACTCTGATGCTATTGTAAATGGAAATTTTATCTTCATTTCCTTTTCAGATTGTCCTTAGATATACAAATGATTTCTGTGCATTGATTTTGCATCCAATAACTTTGCTGAATTCATTTATCATTTCTAATATTTTTTGGAGATTTAAAAAAGAATTTTCTACACATAAGATCATGTCTGCTAACAAGGATAATTTTATTCCTTCTTTTCCAATTTAGATGTCCTTTACTTCCTTTTATTGCCTAATTACTCTGGCTAGAACTTTCAGTACTATGTTGAAGACAAGTGGTAAAGTGGGCATCTTTGTTGTATTCCTAATCTCAGGGTAAGACTTTCAGTTTTTCATTATTAAGTATGATTTTAGCTGCGGAGTTTTTCATTTATAAGCCTTTATAATGAGGAGGAAATTTCCTTCTGATCCTAATTGATTGATTATTTTTGTCATGAAAGGATGCTGGATTTTGTCAAATGCTTTTTCATAATTTGATATGATCATGAGTGGTTTTTTTCCTTCATTCCATTAATGTGGTATATTATATTCATTGATTTTTGAATGTTTAACCAACCCTGCATTCTGGGTACAAAGCTGACTTGATCATGGTGTATAATCCTTTAAATAAACTGTTGAATTCACTTACTAGTATTTTATTGAGGATTTTTGCACTTATATTCTTAAAGGGTGTTGTCTGCAGATTTCCTTTCTTATAGAACACCTTATGGAAAAGGTTATGTAACCCAAGATATAAGCTGTTATTTATTATATCAGCCAAAGGAAGGAACTAGAACTTAGGGACAACCCCAAGTGCCCAACTCCAGTGAATTGAACTATTATACTTAAGAGACTTTTCCACCAGTTATTATCTTTTTCCCCAAGAAAAGCTTTATCCTTTGGACTCTATGGAAGAAAATAGTGTCAACTAGGTTGTTGAAGAATCATGCATTTGAAATGGTCTAATTAATACTCCAAAGAGCAATTAGCCTTGGGAGAGCAGATCAGCTTGAAAGGCTTGATTCACAAATTAATAAATAACCCAGATGCTGCATAAAAGAGGTAGTAATCTCAGTGGAGTTGGAAATACATTGTTTCTGGTTGTTATCCTGATAAACATTTTTTATACCCCCAAGTATCTGTATCCCCTTCAATTAGATTAGAAGAAAATTGCTTTGTCCATTTACTATTTATTAAGAAGGTTGTTAATAGTAAAGTTAGTGGAACATACCTTTAAACCATTCATCAAAGTGTTTTTACTAGTGATAGTGTTGAGAGGGCTGAATCACAGGTTTAGCATGATAACTGCTCAGGAAAGCCTAGAATTAGATGTTATTATGAATAAGTGATACATTATAGGTACAGTCAAATGTGTCAAATCAGTATAGGGGAAATCATGATGAAAAGGATAATGAACAAAAGCATTCAAAAGAAAGTGTTTTGGGTATTTAAAAGAACCTTGTTCTAATAGTCTGGGTTTGGAGCTATCTACTTCTTGAAGCCATCTCCTTACTCTGAGGATCTTACATTAGCATTTGACTTACATGGACATCTGCCTCTGGAGTTTGTGTGAAGAACCTTAGCTTAAGGCCAAAAGATGTAACTTTCCATTCTGATCATGTCTTTTATGTTTTCCCAGAAGTCTGGGTGAAATAAGGACAATGAATTTTCTTAGTAAGGAGAAAGCATGTTTAATTCAGAATAATTGTCTCAATTTCCCAATTAAATAGGTTTCCCTATTATTGAAATTACCCAGGCTGATACTTTGATTAAAATTGCATTGAATCTTTAGATCAGTTTGGGGGAGAATATCCATGTTTACAATTTTGAGTCTTCCCATTGTTGAACATAGCATATCTCTCCATTTACTTAGTTTTCAGCAATATTTTCTACTTTTCATTATACAGGTCTTAAACTTACTTTGTAAAAATTTTTCTCAAATATTTCATGTTCTTATGCTATTGTAAAGATATTCTTATTTTTATTTAAAATTTTCATTGCTTCTTTATAGAAATAGTACTGATTTGTGTATATTGACTTATTTTCCTATTATCTTTCCAATCTCCCATGTTAATTTCTAGCAGAATTGTGACTTCCTTTAGACTTTCTGGGCACATGATCATGTTGTCAATAAATGAAGAATTTTACTTCTTTCTTTGCAATATATATGCATTTATCCCCTTAGTGATTTGGTTAATGATAAAGAGAAGTGATGAGAGTCAGACCTCTTGCCAGATTCCCAATTTTAGCACAAAAGCATTCAATCTTTTACCATTAAATTTGTTGGAGCTTTTTATGGCTAACCATGTACCATCTGCTTTGCTGAATATTGCATGTGCTTTGAAAATATAAAGGTACATTTTTCAGTTCTTAGGTCTACTGCAATATACATTTCAATTAGGTAAATTTAGTTGATTGTGTGTTTCTTTATATCCAAGTAGATATTGTCTATTTGTTTTACCAATTACTGAGAGAAGAGGGCTGGAAACACAAAATACTATTGTGGGCGTATTTATTTTCTCCTTTCAGTTCTATGAATTTTTGTTTCATTTATGTTGAATGTCCTTTTTATTATTTTGGATATGTATCTTCATCTTTTGTAATGTTCCTTGGTTTTAAAACTACTTTGATATTATTATAGGCCCTCCAGATTTTTAAATAGTGGTTTCTGTATTTTTATCTTACCTTAATCTACAACTTTATATTTCAGTGTTTCTTGTAGAAGGCACATAATTGGGCTTTGTTTTATATAAAATCTGACAATCTATGTCTTTTAGTTTGAGTGTGTTATATGCAAAATATTTATCAATATATTTAGAATAAAATTTATCATATTTATATTCTATTTGTACCTTTTAAAGTGTTTTCTAGGTTTCTTTTTTCTTTTATTGTATTAATTATACATTTTTTAAATCCATTTTTTCCTCTCTTGGATTATTATACATGTTTTTATTACTTATTTTCTAAAGTATGCACCTTAAACTAATTAAAATCTACCTTAAAATTAATATATACCACTTTATGGCAGCATAATTCATTTTCTCCTTCTGTTTTTGGAAAAACTGTTATGCAGTTTGCTTTTATGGATGCTCTGAACCATAAAACACATTGCTATTATTTTTACTTTAAACAGTCAATTATCTTTGTAATTGATTAAAAATAATATTATATTTGTCTCCATATTAACCATTGTGATGTTCTTTATTCCTTTTTGTAGAAAAAGTTTCCATGTTATTTTTCTTTGCTAATGGACTTTTAAAAACATTTCTTGTTCTGCAATTTTACTGGTAATTTCTTTCAGCTTAGGTTTTTTGAAAACCATGTCTGTTTTGCCTTCCCTATTGAATAACATTTTTGTTGAATATAGAATTCTAGATTGACTGTATTTTTCTTCCATCACTATAAAAATGTCATTCCAGTACCTTCTAGTTTGCAAACAAAAGAAATCTGCTGCCTGTCTCATCTCTATGTGGCCTTTTCTCTGCCTGGATTTAAGATGTTATCTTTATCATTTCATTTTCAGTTATTTGACTATGATGGGCTTTTTTTGGTTATTATGTGTGCATGTGGGTATGCATGTGTATGTTTATTTTGAATGGAATCCTTTGACATTATTGGATCTGAGTATTTATAACTTTCATCAAATCTGAAAAAAAAATTGGCCTTTATTCCTTCAAAAAATTTTTTTTGTTTCCCCCTCTTCTTCCTTCTTGGACCTTTTTTGAACACATTTTGGACTGCTTAATATTGCACCAGAATTCATAATATTATGTCTCTTCAGTTTTTTCATTCTTTTCTTTACTCTGTTCTTCATTTTGAATACATTCCATTGGCGTGGCTTCAATTCACTTTATCCTTCCTTCTGCAGTTTATAATCTGCTGTTAAATCTAACCAATGAAAATTTGCTTTCAGTTATTGGAGATTTTTATGCTTGAGACATTCCATTTGCTTTCTTTTTGTATCTTCCCTGTCTCTCCTCAATATGTTCTTGTTATCCTTCACATTCTTGAGCAGGTGGAAATTATAATTGCTCTTTTAATGTTCCTTTCCTATAATTACCATTTCTGTCATTTTTGTGTTTCTATTGACTGATTTGTATCCTGATCATGTGCCTCATTTTCTTGCTTGTTTTTACATGTAGTAATATTTGATTCAGTGATAGATATTGTGAATTACATGTTGTTGAGTGCAAGATTTTATTGTATTCCTTTAGCATATTGAAATTTTGCTGAATAACAGTTAAGTTACTTATGGAATATTTGTGTTCATTTGTGGCTTATTTAAGTTGTTTTATGGTGGGACTATAAAAATTTTAAGGCAATGTTATTTCCATTTCTAAGGCATGACCATCCTGACATCTCTAATGTACATCTCAAGTATTCAGTGCATTTTCTTAATTCTGGCTGGTGGGAATTTTAATGATTCTTTTGTTTATGGGAATTTTTAATCCTATATCGTCCTTGTAATTGTTCTTTCCCCAGGAATTTTTCTTGCCTTGCCTCATAGGTTTTCATTCTATGCATGCAGAGATTGGTAGTCAGTCTATGACTAGATGAGACCCAGGGAATATTTCTGTTCCACAAATTCTAACAATCTTGGCCTCCCTGAACTCTAATTTTTGTCTCCTCAGTTCAGCAAGAATGCAGTACTTCGTTTACCACTGCGTGCAGTAATTGTCTTCTCTTTGAAGGTCTTGAAAATTGCTTTTGTTGTCTTAGTGATCATAGTCCTATACTTCATGTTATTCAATGATTGAAAATAGTTATTTTTATTTTATTTTTTTCATTTTTCTTGTTGTTTCCAGTTGGAGGAGAATTTTGTACTTGTTACTCACCCATGACCAAAACTGGAAATTGCCCCTGCCAATAGCATTAAGCCTCTTGACAGCAGTGAAAATATTTTCACATCAAATATAAAATCTTTCAAAATTTAAAACCACAGCACATTTCTAATATAATTAGAAGTTCTGACATAGGTTTGAGACTTACACTCTACCAATATGTTGCACACGTATTTGGGGTTTGATTTGGAAAGTAGCAATGTGAGAAAATCCAAGTTTCCTATTTTCTGGCTAAGGATCAGAAAAATCTTTTGCATTTGGGGTGCAGTGATGCCAGAGTTTCGGACATCTAATACCAGAGTTGCTGATAGAGGTTTTAAAACTATCTACCATTATCAGCACCAGTGCAGATTTTAATGGAGCAATCTAATCTCAAAAATGGGAATAATATCTAATTTACAGTGGTGTTAAAAGCAATACTTTAAAAAAATTACACAGTAGATAGTATACTATTGGTAAGTTTTAGTGCATGAATAATAGAGTGATGGTTTTCATGACAATAAAATCTTTAATCACCAAGCAACAAATAAATTTTGCTCTGTTAATGTTCTAATTACTAGTCTTCATTCCTCCCTCAATTCTTCCCTTTCTCTTTTCTTTCCCTCCTTCATTTCCTTCCTCTTTTCTGTTTTCCCTTAAATGAATGCTATGGATTGATTCCTCTTTGCCTATCCCGTCTCTTAATTAACTTCTACAAATTTAGCATGGATTTATCTGCAGAAGGAACTCTTTTTCCTTGGTATATTACTTTCCAAAAGGCAAGAAATGCAAAGAGTTCACCTATAGTTAAACCTACTCCTGAAAAGAAGCACCTCTCCCAGATTTAGCAACTCAATCCCTTCATTGTTCTTGATATATATACTTTTTAATTTTTAAAAAGATATTTAGAGTACATAAATGTTACATAAAAAATATAGAGGATTCCCATGTGTCCCATTCCCAACCTCTCCCACAATTTCCCACATTAACAACACCCTTCATTAGTATGGTACATTTGTTACAATTGATGAACACATTTTGGAGCATTGCCACTAAGTGTGGATTATAGTTTACATTGTAGTTTATACTCTTTCCTGTACAATTTTGTAAGTTATGACAAGATATGTAATGGCCTGTATCTGATATTGTAATGTCATTCAGGATAATTCCCAAGTCCCAAAAATGTCCCTATATTACACCTGTTTTTCCCTCTCCCTTCCCTCAGAACCTCTAGTGGCCACTGCCTCCACATCAATGATAAAAGTACTTCCATTGCTAGAATCACAATAAGTCTATATTAGAATAACAGTAAGTCTACTCTAGTCCATCATTCATTCCCCAATCCTGAGGATTCTGGGATGGTGATGCCCACTCCACCTCTAATTGAGAGGGGCCTTAGATCCAATGGGGCAGATGGATGTGACTATCTTGCTTGCAGTTGCAGACTCTCTCTGTTCTTTGGGATGGGCATTGTCCATCATCATCTCCTTGTTAGTTATCCTGGGTGAGTCCAATGAATTGGAAAGACAATCTTGAACTATGCTAGCCAAAGCATCCTTCCCTGAGTGAGGATCCTGCCATGTTTACAGTATTTAAATCACAATTACCATAAATTTTATAGTCTTTTAGAGGCAAGAAGTGGGGAGAGCCACATTGGCATTAATGATATTTTTGCCATGTCACAATTATGTATGAAATTCTACATTCTATTTTCTGCTATTTCATGGGATCTTCTTGATATTTCAGTGTGGCTAACAGTTCTCGTCAAGACCTATCACACTTTATATTCTTCTTTAGTTTCTTTTAGGACATCGGGAGAAGCTGACCTTCTTTCTGCATTAAAGGTAGCTTTTGGTGGGGGCTGCTTAGTCATTTTTCATTAACTAATTGCATTCTTGACTGGTGAATAAATTCATTCATTTCATGTACTCATAATCTGTATACAATATTGTAATATAATGAATAATTAAGAGGCATAAAACATTGCCATCACATTCCTGAGATGTCTGCGTTTTCCTGGGTTCTAGGTTGACCTAAGAATATGAATTGTGTCTTCCATTACATAAGGAGTTCCAAAGCAGAAGATAAAAACAAAATCAGTTCTCTTTCTCTCTCTCTTCAAATTTCTGTCTCAATATTTTTACCCCATTCTTCAGCACCATGTGAATGATTGTAGCATCCCTCTGAATATCTCTATACACACACATATATTTATGATTTATGTACCTATTTATAGTATGTATCTCTAAGATGAAATTTATCAGTTAGAAAAAACTACTTATTGATGAAATGTATCTATGTAATGCTACAAATTTAATAAAGTGATGACATTGCCCTAAGTTAATTAATTCACACTAACACAAGCAGTTTGGTATTTCAAAAACTGTATAGTTCTCCTGAGTGTATTTAACCTGTTCTGTTTCAATAACAAGTATCTGGTAAACAAAGATAAAAATGAACAACACAACTTGTTTTATAAAATAACACTATTTATACATAGAAAACATTTTAACTCTTCAGGGCACTAAAGAAGATTTGGACAAAATGAATAATTTAAAAAATATTTTTCCATTTCCTAAACAACCTTTCTTTTGTTTTTATAAATTGGAATGAGTCTTAGAACCATTTCTAACCAGCAGTATGTTACTTATTTGCATATTGAAACTTTCCCAAGATAATTTAATGCCTCTGCTTTTTTCTAACCTGCAGTTTTCCACCAGTTGTTCAGAATTTACATTGTAGTGAGTGAATATATATTCAAAGTGATAGCTGTGTACACCAAGGAAATCTGACAGCAAATGTATATATCTATTTCAGTCTAGCAGAGTATAGGATGCAATGTAAATTGAACGGATTTTAAAATTGAAAATAGTATTGACAGGAAAGGCAACACGTTTTTTCTTAAAATCTAGGTATGAACAAGAGGAACTAGATGAAGATAAAATGTCATAAAACAATTATTGATCATTTTCAGTTCAATTACCATAATGTTTATTAAGCAAAATAATTATTTACAATTTATTGAATGAAAAAAAACAACCACCAAATTCATAAAACTTCAAAATGTGACATTCTTTTACATTAAATCCTTGAAGTCCCTGATGTCAAGAAACATTGATTCGAACTCTCAAAATCTTGAAAGGACATTATTTAGTAATTTCATTATTTCATGTTATAGGATCTTCAGTAATTTATTCATTGAGTTTTTTTTTTTTTATTTCTAAAATGAGTCTTTAGTTTCTATATTTGTATATTCGTGTTTTCTTTAATTTCTAAAGTGGGGATAATAATACCCACCTAGCGGGTGACTGGGGTAACTAAGCCAATACAGATGAATTCCTTAGCATGCCCCTGGCACAGTAGTCACAGACGGTGGCTGCCATTTCACAGCGGCTAAGGCGGCGCCTGGGGAGCAGTGGGAGTCTAGCTGGATGTCCTGTCCTCCCTCCCTCCCTTTCCTCCTCCCCACCTCTTCCTTCCTTTCTTCCTTCTTCCTTTCTTCCTGTAATGTGTATTTATTTAGTACTTCTATTTTGTCTGATATAAAAAATCATGATGCAGAGATTCTGCCTCTACGAAAACCAGACATTACACTGGAGTGGCGATAAGCTCAGCTCACCTCGTGGCCCCCTATTTACTTGGAGATAAGGAAAAATATTTTGAGGGTCAAATAGTCAGACAAATACATGTTTGATGGGATTGATTATTTGCAGATGTCACCTTAAAAGAAAAAAAAATCTAAGGTCAAAAAGTAGAAGAAGAGGAATTTGATAAATCTAATGAATACTTGACTAAATAGAAAGTAAAGCTATAGCCTCAGTCAAGCTATTTTCCTCTTGGAAAAAAACAACAATGTATTAAAGTCGTGTGTGTGGACTCTCCCAAGGGAAGTCTAACATGCACCATCTAGTGGGGAAGGTAGTACTGCCCTCTTTAAATTTTCCAGTCTTTTACTAATTCCATAATTTAATTAAAAATTTGATTATTAACTAATTAATTCCATGATTTAATCCCGTGCTCATTAAGCATCCTTCTACATATACAAGTTACAAAAAGGAATGGTCCGTCAAGCTAAAGGGACCTATACCTTGTCTCTTCTCTACTTGACCCTTCAGAAGCACACATATCTTCAAGCAGCCTACCTCTCATTTCTCAGATCTTAATTATCATGTCTTCAGAGTTATTTCCTTACTACTTGTTTTAAATCCAACCTCAATCTATAACTCTCAAAAGACACTGTAAGTTTCTTTCAGAGCACTTAAAAGTAAGAATCACGTTGCATTTGTGCAATTATGTATTTAAAAGTCATCTTCCATATTACAATTGTTTGTCCTTTATATCATCCCATAACATGCAGGACTGTGTGGAGAGAGTGTAGACTACAATGTGAATATGGTCCATGCTCAGTGGCAAAGCCCCAGGTTGCGTTAATCAATTGCAATGAATGTGCCACACTAATGAAGGATGTTCATGTGGGAGGGTGTGGGAGGTGTGGGGAGTGGGGCATATAGGAATCCCTATATTTTTTGTGTAACATTTATGTAATCTAAGTATCTTTTAAAAAATTTAAAAAGTTATTTAAAAAAAAAGTCGTCTTCCCCACTAACAGACTGACATCAATGAGATCAAGGTGGGATTTTATTTTATTTACGTCTATATGTCCAGAATCTGCACCTAGTCCCTGGTGCGGAGCTGACATTCAATACATACTGCATTTTATTTATTCCAAGATTTTTCTTATCTAAATTATACCATTGATATAAAAACCACTTTCCAAGGGATGTAAACATGAACAAAATGAATGTACAAATCAATTGTAAGACCCATTCCAATTTTGAAAACTTTAAAATGTGAAAATGAACATTGTGAAATAAAGGGAACTTGTAATTTATTGGATTTGGGGAGTCATGAGTTGCATGCAGTGAATGGTAAGAAATCACAAATTTCAGAATAAAGGGAAGATGAAGAGGTATCTTAAAATAATGAGCTTGGAAAAGTAGTTTAAGGTAATATATCCAGGAATTTAAGAATAATATCAAGTTGGTTCTTTAAAATTAGTGTGTGCCATTTTATTTTTCAAATAAAATCAATTGCTTTTTTATGCTTAAAATATAAAATATGTTTTTTCCTAGCATATTTGGAAAAGAGATACAAGTATGAGAGCAACAAAATCATCAATAATGTCAGCAATGAGAGGAAAGCCACTGTAAACATTTAAACATATTTCTTTTTGGTACATTTTCTATCCAAAGTGTGCATGTGCATGCATGAGTGTAGAAATGTACATATATCCATATATCCATGTGTATAATTAAGAAAGTGGATAATGCTTTTGTGAATTTTCCCCAGGAATTTTCTGTCTTTGCCAAGGCTGTGCAGCCAACAATCTGGTATCCTTAAATATTATTTTTTTCTTCAAAATTGCGAAAACAATGTTCTTTACGTTAGAGTTTTTTGAACTCTAATTCTCTCTATATTTGGGTTTCCTAATTCCTGACCACCCCTCTTATTCTGTTTAACATGGCAGAGTAAAATTTGTTATCACCCCTTGTCTTAGCCTCTGCGTTCTCTGCCCTACCCTCTCCCTGCCCGCCCCATGTGGAGGACATCCACTTATCATAGGTGCAAAAATTAAAGTTAGAGAAGAAATGCCGGTTTGCATCATACCTTGGATAATCCAGTCACTGTCACTGAGTGTTCAAGAGTTTGACACTCAGGAATTTTCTGTGGCCTGATTTGCTCCTGGGAAACCGCGTATTGCAGAGCTAGGGCTAGTCTAAATCTAGGCATCCTTCACTCAAGTCACACCATTTGGCTAAATTCAAAAGCCAAGGTTGGGGTACGGTCGGGTGTTCTTTGAATCTCTGTAGATTGGGCTCCCTAAATTGATTGAGGTTCTGTTGACACGGGATTCTGTACATTAGCTAGCATTTCCTCTGCGACTGCAGCTCCTTTCAGGGTCAGGTCACTTTCTTCTGTTTAATATTTATCCTTGCACATCTTGTGCCTGTTCCTCATCCATCCAGGCCTCCTCTCCATGTCCCTTGGTAACCCTGAAGTGAGGTTCCACCTCCCCCAGGATGGCAGTGCTCCTGCTCCCGCCAGCCCCCACCCCTCCTCACACCTGGACTTTGCAACCTCTGTCTCCCGGGACTGCCATGGCAGGTCCAGAGTGGCCCTCTCCATCCTCCTCCACAAGTACACAGCAAGTGTCAACAGTGCCCAGCTAGCAGGGTGAGCTGCACCTCCTGCCCTCCACATTGGCCAGCATCCCTGCTCCCTGCCTGTGGCACCAGAGGGCTCCATGGTCTCCTGCATCCCACAAGGCAGGCATGGCTGAGGAGAGGGCTAGGTGGCAGGCTTCTCAACTGCTTGTGCAAGGCAGGGACGGCACACTGCATCTTAAGAGGGAGCAAAGGCACGGAACCAGACCTTAGACTGGGCGGCTCTACCAGTAAGCCATTTGAAGGAATTTGGTTTTCCCTCTGAGTTAGCTGAGAATCATCTTAGCAAAGCGGTGACATGATCAGACTCAGATTTTGAAGATCACTTTCCTTCTTCCAAGAGATAACCAGCTTTTATTAATTTTTGGATTAATCATCTGTTGTTTCCTTTGCAAATTTAAGGAAATATGTATGTAGGTAGTTTTATTCTTAACTCTCTCTTACATAGAATGTCATTCAGAAGGCAAACTCACTTAATAATATTTTCAGGAAGTCACTCCATAAGTGGGCATGAGATTGGAAAATAAGCCAAAGAGCGCTTGTCCCGTTTTTACTATGTAACTTTGAAATGTTGATTTTTCAATCTTGGGAACCCTGATAACTAAAACTGAAAGTATGTTTCAGATAGGATCCTACTCTCCTGTAATCACAAAGTGAGGGAGTTTTGTGTTCATACTGTTAATAAAGCAAACAACGTTTTAGATGCTTTACAGTCTTGTTTATTGCATCTTTAGCTTGTGTTTTGTAATGTACATAATATTTGGGTGCTAATGATTATAATTGATGATTAAATAACAAAATAAATAGATAGGTAAATACATAAATGTAGAGGTTATTATGCTCAAATTATTTTATTGGTAGGAGGTAGAATTGGAACAGTTTAGAGTCTACTCTTTGAAAGTATACTTTAACTTACTCTCTTGCTTTTGTCTAGTTCCTTTAAGGTCTAATTTCTTTATATCTAAAATTCTATTTTCCAATATTTTAAACTATTTTTACACAACTTTGACTCTGTTGTGTGTCCCAATTTTCCCACTACCAACCTTGTATTATGTAACTAAATTTTGATAGTTTCCATACTGAACCTATAAAAACCGTTACATCAGAAGATGTACTGTCAAATAGAGACATTGGATTTTGAGTGCTTTTAAAAAGATTTAGGTGCAAATGCATTTCCCATTTAAATGGTTTAATAGAGTGGTTATCAATCTTAATCCAGGTGCAATGGAGAAAGAAGGAAACCTCTGACAGCAGTTTGGAGGATTTTTATGTTATGAAACAGGTGTCTTTGACACTTATGCCTAACTAATCACCACATTGTCCCTTTTTCCTATAAATGTCTCTGTGATCCTTCTGCTCGACTGACAAGATCTAACACATTGATTTCTTGATGATAGCAGAGGGAAATTGTGTCAGCTGGTGACCTTTTTTATCACTCTGGTCAAACAGTTGGTCTTAGCTGCTAAATTGTGAAAGAAATTCCAAACCAGTTCTAAGCTCACATTGCAAGCAAGTACCAGAGAAATGGCTAAGCCAGTGAAAAAAGTAGATGAGAGTCTTTAATGCGTTGTAGTGTACTTTAAAACATTTTTAACTATTATTTTTTATTATAAAAATTTGTTGAGGAATAATTTATGCACAATAAATAGCATTCATTTAAAGCATGCACTGTGAAGAACTTTGACAGATGTATAGAGCGACAGAGAAGTCACCACCACCATAAAAAAGCATAGACTTCTGTCACCCTTCAAAATGTCCTCATGTTCCTCTGTGGTCCATCCTTCCCTTCCCTCCCAGCCCCAGGCACCACTGATCTGTTTTTTGTCACTAGAGGTTATTTTCCCTTTTCTAGAATGCTATAGAGTCATATAACACGAACCTTTTCGTTTGTATGATTTTTTCCATATTGCAAAATCTTTTAAAGATTTATCTGTGTTGCATTTATCAGTAGTTCATTTTTTATTGCTGAGTAGTCTTTATTGTATGGCTATACCATGTATTGCTTATTCATTCATCTGTTGATAGATATTTGAGTGTTTCTAGCTTTGGTCAATTACAAAGAATACTGTTAGAAACAGTCTTTGTGTAGACATGTCTTTTCAATTCTTGGATAAATAGCTATGTGTGGAATGGATGGGTCGTACAGTGGATAAATGTTTAACTTTTTAAAAACTGGCAAGCAGGTTACCATCCCACCAGCAGAGTATGAGGGATCTAGTTACTATATATCCTCACATACACTTGCTCTCTTCAGGCTTTTTAATTTTATCTATTCTAGTTGGTGTATAGTGATATCTTATTGTGGTTTTTCCCCAAAGAATCATGATGTTGAGCATCATTCCATGTACTTTTTGGACCTATTCTCAATTTGTACCTTAAGGTGAACCCCATGATCTCCACCTCCTGGTGATCACACTGTGTGTGATCCCTTCTCTTGGAGGGTGGAAGGGAGCTGTGACTTTCCTGTAACCTACAGAATATAAAAGGTGATGAGCTATACACAATCACATCAGATAAGGCTGTAGCACCATCTTGCGAGAGTTTGTTCCTCCCGTGTTGGCTGTGAGAACGCTAGCTGCCTTGGTGGAGGATCCCGCATGGCCAGGAATTGCAGGTGTCTTGTCATTATCCAGCAAAGAAACAAACCCTTAATCATAAAACTGCAAGGAACTGAATTCTGCCCACACTACTTAGTTTGGGAGGGGATTCTTCCCTAGTTGACCCTCAAATGAAACTTCGTCCCTGGCCAAAACCTTGATTGTGGCAATAGATAACAAGTACACGAAGCACCTATTCAAGTGTTTTGTCCATTTTAAGTTTTTATTTTTTAGGAGGTGCTGGGGATTGAACCCAGGAACTCATACCTGGAAAGCAGGCGTTCAACCACTGAGCCACATCCGCTCCCCAATGAGAGTTGATTTTTTCATATGTTTGTTTGTTTGCTTTGTTTTTAGGAGGTAACAGGTATCAAACCTGGGACCTCATACATGCGAAGCAGGTGCTCAACCAATTGAGCTACATTTACCCCTTTAAAGGGTTTTTTAATCACATTATTTAATTGTAGTAGTAATTTATATATTTTGGTTAAAACTGTTAGTAAGTTTTTTATTGTACATATTTTCACCTTTCTAATTTTCATCATGCTTTCTTTTAAAGGGAAAGGTTTTTAATTTATATTGTCCAGTGTATCGATTTTTCCTTTATTATTTGCTATCTAAAAATATTTGCCTTGCAAAGGCCAAAAGATTTTCTCCTATGTTTTCTTTCAGAAATTTTCTAATTGTATATCTTACGTTTGATCTATGATATATTTAGAGTAGGATTTGGTAATAAGGTGTCTTATAAGATGTGTAATAAGGATCCATCTCTGCTTTTTCCATACATAATTAAGTTGTTCTAGCATTATTTAATGAAGTCTTTCCTATTTTCATGATATTTCCTAGCTAGCTTTGTTGAAAATCAATTTTCTTATATATGTGGGTCTATTTGGACTCTCTATTTTATTACATTGAGCTATGTGTTATCCCTTAATCAATACCGCAGTGTTTTGATTACTGTATATTTAGAATGAGTCTTAAAATCCCACATTGTCAGTCTTCCAGTGGCTCTTTTCATTTTATTAAATGACACAAATAAAGAAATGCATGACGGTATATAATAAAGAGATGAGTACCCTGTAAATACTATAGTCCCACCAAGGAAAGAATGCTAATTCTGGAAAATCAAGATATAATATTTAAGTATGAATTTAATATCATTTGAATGGAATAATTATGCTGGATGACTGTACAGTGTTGTTGAACAACCATTCTGAATCCATGTCAATGAACAGAGGAGAGGAGACTAAAAAAAAAAACAAAAAACAAGCCAACAAAAATAAACAAAACAACAGCAACAAAAAGCAAAAATCCAAAGCTGCCTACATTTCTCAGATGAACTCACAACACAAATTAACCATTTATTTATTATCTTAGAGTAATTTAGTATTAATTAATGAATCAACTAACCATCTGATTCATAGAATTATTACTTATCTTAATTTAAACTTTAAAGTGGCAATAGAATCATCTGTGAATTGTGAGTTTATTGACTTAAAGACTGCCAAATTAAAAAAATTACCATTTTTCTTATTTTTAAAGTGAAATGTTTTAAACTGCTTGAATATCTTATGATGCTTCAAAAAACATCCATACACACTTTCACAAGTACATCTATAGGATGAATTTCTAACAGTAAAATTGCTGGTTAAAAGGTATAAGCCATTTATTCTTTTAATATTGACACATTTCCCTCCAATATGCTTCACCAATTTGTAATCATATTTGAGAGAATATGTTTAGCCACATCATCTCAAGTGCTGTATTTTATCAATTTAAAAAAAGTTTGCCAGAGAGAGGGGCAAGATGGCAGCTGAGTAAGGCATTCCAAGAGTCAGCTCATACTACAAGGCAGTTAGTAATCACCCAGAGCTACATAAAGCACCTGTTTGGGGGCTCCAGAAGAGCAGAAGAGCATCCTTCAACATCCTTGAAAGAATGGAAGGAAGAGACTGCCCATCTGCAGTGAAGTTGCATGAGTAGAGCACTCTATGCCACGGAGGCTGGTGTCCATCCTCCACTGGCAGTGCATGCCACCTCAGAAGCTATTCCATGGCTGGAGTTGGATGCTCCATTTCCCAAAAATGGGAGAGGAAGAGATGGTTTGGCACCAATATCAGCTACTAATTAGTAAATTCAGCTGGCTAAAGTATAATCCTAAGAACAGCTAAAGTTTGAACCTGTCCAAGTAAGAAAGAGGCCAGTAGCCACAATTTTAATTCCACCCATGGCATGAGGGGAAAAGGGACTGATTGAAAATCATAGTGATGGTAGGGACCGGCTTCTTTCCACCCAGTAGGGTTAGTAGGTTCTAACCCTACTTCTGGCAGGGAAGAAACTGGGGTCACCTGCACTAGCCTCTTGGGGCAACTGCAGGAGACTTTAGGTGACACAGACAGAATAGTTGGACCTAGGGCTCCATCCCCATACCCAATAGGATAGGAGAGGAGCTATGTTTCCTCAGCCTTTCTGGTCAACTACAGGTGTTTTCATCACATATGAACTGGTTTGTTGAGCACCTTTGATTCCATCTCCATCCCACCATCTCCATAGGGTAGGAGGTGGCTGATATTTCTTCAGCCTCTCTGGGCAACTGCAGGCACTTTCAGCCCAAACACACTGGATTCTAGGATATCTTTAGCTCCATCCCTGCCTCCCAATAGGATTGGAGGGGAGCTGTGTTTCCTGAGCTACTCAAAGCAATTGTAGGCACTTTTGGCCCGCATGAACTTGACTGTTGGGTGCCTGTGGCTCTTTCCCCACCCCTGATAGGACACGTGGGGTCAGTGTTTCCTCAGCCTCTCTGTGCAACTGCAGGTGCTTTTGGTCAACACAGACTGAATAGTCAGACAACTGTGGCTCCACCTCTGCCCCCAAGTAGGATAGGAGGGCAGCTGTGTTTCTTCACCTTTTTCAGGCAATGTCAGGCACTTTCAGCCTACATGAACTGAACTGTTGGGTTCCTTTGGATCCATCCCCACCCCCAATAGGACTGAAGGGGGCTGGTGTTCCCTCAGCCTCTCCAATCAATGGCAGGTACTCTTAGCCTACTTGGACTGAACTGTTGAGCACCATTGATTCCATCCCCACCTCTAAAGGGTAGATGGGACAATACTCCCTCAGCCTCTCACATGGATTAGGTTGTTGGGAACTCTTAGATGGTCTAACCTCACCACTGGAAGGGGAGAATGGGAGCTGTTGCTTTGTCAGTCTACCTGGGCAAGTGCAGTTATTTTGTACTCACACAGCATAGATTGCTGCCACCCCTGCAGCTCCATCCCCACCCCAGGCAGGGGAGGAAGGGGCATAAAGCTTAATCCGGGCAACTACAGATTGTCTTGGCCTGCACAACTTGGATTAATGGATTAATACACATGATAGCAGCTCTGTCCCTACCCCTGGCAGAAGACAAATGTAGTGGGAGCTTCATCACTTCCTGAGGCAACAAAGGCGGCTTCAGCCTCCATAGCCTACTGTACCAACTATATTCTTGGCTCCTACTACACAACCAGCAAGGGAGAAAGGGCAAGAAATCTCTAAACTAGAGAAAGTAACTGAACCCAGAATAAATATATCTAGTAAGCCAGATGCCAAGACACCAACAAAAAATTACAAACCAGACCAAGAAACAGGAAGATATGGCTGATTCAAAGAACAAGATAAGCCTCCAGATGACATAAAGGAGTTGAGAAAACTAATCATAGATGTTCAAACAAATCTCCTTAATAAATTCAACAAAATGGCTAAAGAGATTAAGGATATTAAGAGGACATTGGGTAAGCACAAAGAAGAATTTGAAAGCATACACAGAAAAATAGCAGATCTTATAAAAGGAATGAAAGGCACAATAAATGAAATTAAAAATACACTGGAGGCAGATACCAACACATTAAGGAGGCAGAAGGAAAGATCAATTAGCTTGAAGACATGGCCTCCAAAAGTGAACATACGAAAGAACAGATGAAGGAAGGGAGGGAAAAAATTGAACAAGGTCTCAAGAGACATGCAAACACATGTGCCCTGGGTGTCCCAGAAGGAGAAGAGAAGGGAAAAGAGACAGAAGGAATATTTAATGAAATAATGGTAGAAAATACCCCAACCCTATTGAAGGACATAGATATCTATGTCCCAGAAGCACAATGTCCTGCCATTCAAATAAATCCAAACTCCAAGACACATACTAATCAGGATGTCAAATGCCAAAGATAAAGAGAGAATTCTGACAGCAGCAAGAGAAAAGCAATGCATCACTTGCAAGGGATACCCAATAAGATTAATTGTTGATTTCTCATTAGAAAAAACCATGGGGGCAAGAAGGAAGTGGTATATTTAAGATACCACAAGAAAAAAACTGCCAGTGAAGAATCTTATATCCAGCAACATTGTCTTTCAAAAATAAGGGCAAGTTTAGAATATTCACAGATAAAAAGAAACTAAGAGAGTTTATAACCAAGAGACTGGCTTTGCAAGAATACTAAAGGGAGTGTTACAGCCTGAAAAGAAAAGACAGGAGAGAGGGGCTTGGAAGAGAGTCTAGAAATGAAGATTATATCAGTTAAAGCAATTACAAGTGTAAAAACAATGGTGACAAGGAAGGATGTTATATATTACTAAAAGGAGCAATTCACCAGGAAGAAATAACAATCATAATTATATGCATCTAACCAGGATGCCCCAAATTACATGAGGCAAACACTGGCAAATTTGAAGGGAGAAATAGATATCTCTAAAATAATAGTTGAATACTTCAATACACTACTCTCAGCATTGCATAGAACATCTAGGCAGAGGATCAATATAGAAACAGCTTGAATAATATGATAAATGGACTAAACCAGTAGACATATACAGAACATTGTACCCCAAAACAGCAGGATATACATTCTTCTCAAGCACATATGGATCTTTCTCCAGGATAGACCATATGTTGGGGTCACAAGGCAGATCTCAATAAATTCAATAAGATCAAATTTACAAAGCACTTTCTCTGATCATAATGGAATAAATTTGGAAATAAACAATAGGTGGAAAAAAGGAAAAGTTAGAAATATACTGAGATTAAACAACACACTTTTAAATTATCAGTGGGTCAAAGAAGAAATTGTGAGAGAAATCAATAAATATCTCAAGATGAATGAAAATGAGAGCACAACATATCAGAACCTATGGGATGCAGTGAAGGCAGTGCTGAGAGGGAAACTTATAGCCCTTAATGCTTACATTTAAAAAGAAGAAATTGCTAAAATCAAAGACCTAACTACACAGCTGGAGGAACTAGAAAAAGAAAAGCAAACTATTCCCAAAGCAAGCAGAAGGAATGAAATAGCAAATATCAGAGAAG
>JAQZBX010030288.1:0-19896 GCA_029593785.1 Cabassous unicinctus | reverse complement strand
CATACTATTTTTGGCCATTTTATATGCAAATCTACCATCTCTCCAAATACTTGGACTAAACTCTGCCAAAATATGATGTGAAACAAAAATACCACAACTGCTGTTATTTGTGATCTCATTCTCATTCTTGAACCAAGACCAGTCACTTTCCAAAAGCCTCTGCAAACAGAAAATACATTTTCTGTTAATTCCTTTAAACTCTGTTGGTTTTGTTTCTTCCCAGTCCTCTGTGCTGGAGATGCAGCCATAACCCCCCGAGGTTCTCCTGACCCAATCCCATGGGGCCTCCATCAGCCAAAGCCATGTTCAGATGCGATGTGACTGCCATGCTTCTCGCGGCGCCCCCATACCCCAGGGCACGTCTCCAGGCATCTCCCAGCATCATCTGGATGTGGTTTAGACGGAGCCAGAAATAACTCCCAGGCCTGCCTCCAGGCCTTCTCATCAGCATCTACAAAGAGCGGTGTCTTGTCTTCTTCAAAATTATTTTTTAACATAAAACTCATGCCAGTAACCCTGAGAAATCAAAATTAACTTCTTATGGATGAGCAAGAGAACAGCTGAGTCATTAACATTTTTCTCTACAGTAATTAGGGTGCATTAAATAGTAGAAGGCATAAGTCTTGCTCTCCGTGTTTATCTTCCACCTCCTAGAGGGACAGCCCAGGGCCACCCATTGGGTTTAGCTGTGACCAGCCACAGAAGACACTTGAAAGGGGCAAAGGGCGAGACAAGGGATGGCAGCCTCGAGCTCTGCACTCTAAGTGGGGCAGCGGGCATGCCACGCCTGAAGCTGGCCCACGGGAGGTTCGAGAGCAGGGTCTTGTCTGCTTGGGCATCTGGGTACCAGCCTGGAAGGTCCTGGGGGCCCAAGTGGGGGTGTGGGAGGCCAGGCAGGACCTTTCGCCGGCAGCTGTGAGGCCTGTTGAGCCGCCGCGAGACTGGGCGTTATCGTAGGGACCAGACTGCGCCTTATTCGTCACATATGAAGCACCTAGTGTGGCGATAGCATGCGCCTGCCACATACTGAGCACGCAGTAGGGGCTTAACAGAGGACACGTACACATCAGGCCACAGGGATATAAGAGACTCCTTCCCAAGGGAGCGTTGTGCTTCCGGTAAAGGCAAACCAAGCACATCTACCCTCCACGGCAGCCTTGCCGCGTGGCCTGCGCAGGCCCCTCTCAGGAGGGACCGACGGAGACCAAGAGAGTCGTCCACCCTAGCCAGCCAGCTGGACGGTGCTCCGGGTGCTAATCGCGCTTGATGTACAAGAAGGCCTGAGAGGCAAGACTTCCGCGTGCAGACAGGCCGGAGCCCCCACAGCTGTCTGCTCACCCCGGGGCACCTCTTCCACTCTCTTCTAGCAGAGCAGCCCAAAGCACACAGCCACAGGGATCGGTCACTGAGTAAAACGGCGACTTGAACGTGAGTCTCAGGATTCAGTACTTGCTCAGCGGCCATCACCCGCGAGGCACGGCACAAATGCCGCTGTGTCGGCTGATTAAAAGGCCCCAGTGCATTGCCATGTGCTTTTCTCTGTCTACTTCTGGGAAATTCCATGACTGCCACTTAAATTGTGGCAGGCCTTTTGTTCAGTCCACGTCCAGTCCACGTTCAAAACGTTTACAGAGGAATGAGGGGCACGAGAAGGATTTTACAAATCAACCACTAAATTCCAAAAAGCGTCCACAGTCCTCCTGGTAGAAGTAGAAGGAAAGGGGGGAGGCGGAGGGCCGAGTGGACTGTTTACAGTAAATTAAGGCCTAAAGAGACTGCGGGGAAAGAATGTCAGCGATTCCCCAGGAGAGCCCGACGGGCCCAACTCCAGGGAAAGACAAACTGCCTCCACAAGCAAGTTCAGAAGAGCCCACACACGCGGTCCTGGAGGCGCCGAGCAGGTCCTTGCAGCCCTTCTCCAGAGAACGCTGAGCTCTCTACCCAGACCACGCCTGAAACAGGAAACGCGGCGGCTCCCTGCAGCTGCCTGGACACACGAGTGCGTAACGGGCCTCACGAGCCGCAGAACAAGCACATGAAAGACTTACATGAAAGACAGCTGCAGCCGGTTGCCAGGGGAGCCGAGGATGCTCCAGGCGCAGTCCGCGTTGGGGGGGTAAACCTCGGGGTAGCCAGGGCTGTCGAAGACGCCTGCAGCCATGTGGAAGGCCCCTCCGCAAGCTGGACAGAGGAAGAGGAAGAGACTTCTGCAAACCGAGCGCCAGCTCCGAGGCGGCCTCTGCAGCGTTCGGCCCGTTTTCCCTCACTTTCATCTGCAGCCACTCGGTGTTTCCACCAGGGCAGACGCATTGTCCCCAGGAGACCCCGGAAGCACGCACGCAAACTGCCAGGCGTCTGGCGAGGAGCCCCTCTCCACCCCAGTGAGGACACCCAGTGCCCACCCGAGCCCGGGGAGGGGCCTCCGCCAGGCAGAGCCAGGGTCCGCCAGGCCGGCGCAGGGGGCAGTGTCCTGGGCCTGGCCAGGACGGCGGCGCGTCTCCAGACAGGCCCACGAGGCTCAGGCTGCCGCAGCCGCACGAGGAGCCAGGCCTCGTTTGAGAAGGGCAGGTGGGCCACACAGGGGCCTCGGGACACCGAGCCCGACCTTGGGGTCCCTCCCCAGTTCCGCCAGCCCTGAGGGGCCTCCTACCTGAGGACGAGGCAGCGTACGTGGCGTGGAAGCCTCCCAAATTCCAACTGGAGTCGGAGACGAACCGCAGTGTCAGGGCATGGCTGAAGGAGGTGAGGGGTGGCGGCATGGAGGAGCCACAGAATCGGCCTGCGTGACGGAGACAGGCGTGAATGAGGCAGCGTGAGCGACTCAGAGGCCCATACAAGAGGCTACCGTGGGGAAGCCCTTTAGTTCAGGGTCGGTGCGGGGGGACGGGATGAGAGTGAAAGTAGGTGAGGGAGAGATGGTTTCTAAGGGTGATGGAGCACGGGGGGGCCCCAGGAGCCGAGGTGGCCGGAACCACGCACATGGGGCCTGCACAGAGGATGACGGAGCACGCGGGACCCTGGGAGCCGAGGTGGCCGGACCCCCGCACCTGGGGCCTGCACAGAGGATGATGGAGCACGCGGGACCCCGGGAGCCAAGGTGGCCGGACCCCCGCACCTGGGGCCTGCACAGGAGCGTCGACTCTGGGGACCACCCATGGTGGCGGGGGCATGCCGATGCCGAGCCAGACCCCAGGCTCAACACTGGCTCTGCCTTGAACGTGGTGCAACCAGTGGCAAGGTATTTAAGTGCCCCGTGGCTCGGTTTCCTCATTTGAAAAAGGCAGATATTGACAATGACACCTACAGCGCACAGGGGTGCAGATCAGCTGAGTTACCGCCCTAGCACAGCACTGGGCACCAGGGAGAGCCACGGGCCTGCCTGCTAAGGACACGCCCTCAGCCAGATCAAGCAGGTTATTCTAGGCAGAGTGTTCCAGATGCCACGGCCGCCTCAGCACAGCTCCGGGCTCTGGGCTCTGGGCACTAGGCTTTGGGTTCTGGCTCTGAGCTCTGGGCACCGGCTCCAGCTCCAGGCTCCAGATTCCGGGCTCCGGGTTCTGGGCTTTGTGCTCCAAGCTCCAGGTTCTGGGCTCTGAGCTCTGGGCACCAGCTCCAGCTCCAGGCTCCAGATTCTGGGCTCTGGGTTCTGGGCTTTGTGCTCCAGGCTCCAGGTTCTGGGCTCTGAGCTCTGGGCACCGGCTCCAGGTCCAGGCTCCAGGTTCTGGGCTCTGGGTTCTCAGCTTTGGGCAGAACAAAGCTCCTTCTCTGCAAAGCTGATGTTTGAATGGAGAATGGCATGCTTAAGTGGTAAAGCTCAAAAACGTTCAAGCTCCTAGAGAAACTGTCACTCCACTGGTATTATTTCTGGAGGAAATTCCAGAAGCTAAACAGCAGGAATCTTGAATTTCACCAGATGCCTTACAAATGTAACAGGGGGCTCCTTTTGCTTCCATGGAGGACAAAGCTGGAAACAACATGCCCTGTTTGAATACGAGAACTCGGGCCAAATATTAAACAGAAGTTGCTGATGAAACGCCATCCAGCGCTGGGACGGGCCACGCTTCCTGCTATCTGATTGCAGCTTTTCAGTCACTTTTAAACACGCCAGCCTCCCCGGCCTTGAACGTAAACGAGCTCATGCCTCCTACCCTCTCGTCACCTTCCCAGCCGATGCCGCCCCTCCTATCGACTGGGAACGTTCTGACTCCAAGGGCAGGACGTGACTACACAGGCACAGAAGTTCCCGCGAGACCCCAGAGGCCAGCACAGGCCACATACCTCGGAGGGGCGCGTCCTCGGAGCTGCCGTCCAGAATCTCCACATAGTCGTGGGAACACGTGGTGCTGCTTTCCAGGTCAAAGTGGCTGAAGGAGAGGGTGACGTGGCCAACTGCAGGGAGAGACAGGGCTATGGGCTCCTGAGGGAGAAACAAGGCCTGGGGCGCTGCAGACACGGCTCCGAGGACGGAAGGAGCGTGAGCGGAAGAGGGCTCTGGTGGGCCTCACGCGTGCACGCTGGCCCTCCCGGGCCCTCTATCCGCAGCATTCCCTTAAATCCTCACCAGCTTCCCTGAGGCCTGAGCAGGTACCTCCGCGCTTCAGAGCCGTTGTCAAGAAAGCGCAGACTTCCTGGCACAGAACAGGGCCCGGCCCTCCCCCGGGCTGTCGAAGCGGCCCCTGACCTGGGACGGGGCCCCTTGCCTGCCTGTGGGTGCCTTCACCCAAGGCTCTGCGGCCCTGAGAGGACGCTTGGGTTACAGCACAGCTCCCAACTCTGCGTGTCAGCAAAGCCGTTATCAGCTTTTCCCGAGGAAGTGGTGGAGAAGGGGTAAGCCGAACCCTCCATCTTGTAGACTGAAGAATGGGCCGAACAGAAGAGCTCAGGCGCTGGCCTCTGTCCACACAGGCCTGTCCTTCCCAGGGCAGGGAAGCATCAGCTCTCCTGACAGCCTCCAAGGAGGCTGCGCTGAGCCGGGCTCACCCCCTGCAGCCCTTGGGCTGCGTCCTGGCCGTCTCCTCGTCATGCTGCCTGCAAAGTGGGGACAGGAACCCTGGTCCCCCCAGACCACTGGGCAGGCAAGACTCCAGGAGTCAAAAAGGACGACGACGCGAGCACGTTCCATGGTGTCCTCTCCATGGAGCATGACGGTTGAAGCTGCGCTGCAGGCATCCTCGTTTCTAACCGGACCAAAAGACCCGCTGCATCGCCCCAGACCCAGGCGCCACGGTGTCTCCCCTCCCCCTGGGCACAATGGCATCACCCCTCCATCTGGGCACCTCGGTGTCGCCCCCCCACCTGGACGCTAAGGCATCACCCCCCACCTGAGCACTCGCTATTCACCCTCCAGGCGCCGGGTTTACGCTCCACTTAGCATTCAGCTGTGCTCAGCAGTCACTTCTGCTGACCTTCAGCACCGCAAGGTTGGGTGCTGTTTGCCCCCTGCCTGGCCCCGAATCTCGGCAGAGGCTGCCTTCTCAGTTAAGCGGAGCCTTCGGGCAGGAGGTGCGTGTCCTGCACGCGGGCCCTGTGCACGGCCTGGACCGGCGCTGCGGGAGAAGGCGTGAGCTCTCGAGGGTTCCCCACAGGCGCACGTGCCCCGGGGCGCTACTCACAGGGAGGCTGAGCCTGGAGCGTCCAGCTGCAGTTCTGGTTGTGCGGGTACTTGGCAGGGTACCACGGGGAGGACACGGTGTCGGACGAGCTGGTGAGGAGCAGGCCCCCGCAGGCTGCAGACAGACACGGGCGTCAGGGCTGCGGCCTCCCCCCGCCGCCCGAGCCTCGAGGGGCTGGGCAGCGGGCGGGTAAGAGCACAGCAGTTTTTCCTTGCCAAAGAAGTCTCACATAAACCATGGGAAAACGGGAGCCTACTTTAAACTTACAATAGTGTTTTTAAATCACAGGAACAGGGAAGTGGCAAATGGTGAAATGCCTGAACAAGTCAAACCAAGCTCCGGCTACGACTCACTCGCTCTCCCCACTTATAAAACGGTAGCTACCAGGGGCTGCCCTCTGGGGCTCCCCACTACAGGGGCTGCCCTTGAGGGGTCCGGCTATAGAATGCCGGCACATCTGCAACAGATGGTGTGACAAACCAGACAGGATGAACATGAAACGACGAGGGTCGTCTGACAGGCAGCGGAGCCCACCTGGGGCCCCACAGCCCTCCCACTCCGCGCTCTGAATGCCCGGGCGGAGAGCGATGGCTGAAAGGCCTGGTGGGGAACCTGAGCGGTGCCGTCAGAGGGCGGGAGGCCGCTCCTGCAGGCAGAGCCCTGCCGGCCTCCTGTGGGGGGGAACCGGGTAAACGCAGGGGAGGTGGACGTGGAGCAGAACGTCTCAAACCGCCTCTGGCGTTTACGCCGCTCTTGAGTATGAGCCTGAAGACAGATGCGCAGCACGGGCAGGCAGCCGCATCTCCTGGCCGAGGCCAACGCTGGACGGTCAGCGCTGCAGTAACTGCGAGTCCTGGAGCTCGTTTTTTGTGGGAGGCAGAGAGCCGGGACCCACTCCGAGGGCTGGCTCGTCTCGCTGGCCCGCAGGAATGGGGGACCCCACCTCGGGGGACCGCCAGGACTTGCCTTGCCTGAAGTGGGCGCGGAAGCCCCTGCTCTGCCCGGACGCGCCGGCCCAGAATCGCACAAAGAGGGTGTTTCCGGAAGAGGTGACGGCGCTCGGCGGCTGCTGCCTCCCACACGCCCTGGCCAGGCGGGCGGTCCTGGAGCTTGAGCCATCATATGCCTGCGGACAGAGACAGTGGGTCAAGCATTCACAGGCGCAAGTCTGTGGACAGCCCCCCAGGGGCGAGCTGGCTGGGGCAGTACCGCAGCTGGGCCGGGACACGCTGCAGCGTCCTCCAGTAGCCAGGCGTCCCCGGAGGGCCCTGGCCCCACCCCGACCCCAGCCGGCCACGCGTGGCTGAGACGCGGGGTGCGGGCCGGCTGCTGAGCCGGCAGAGAGAGCCGGGTCTTCAAAACCCAGCAGGAGCTGGGGCTGCGGGACTCACAGAGCACGCGTGACGCAGGGGGACGGCTGGGCCCACCCTCCTCCTAGTCAACCTCCGAAGACCCTTTTTCCAAGTAAGGCCACATTATGGGGGGGAGGGGGCAGTGAGCATGGCTTCGGGGACACAATTCCACCTGAAGGACCCCTAACTCACCACAGTGCTGTGTGACATGGACGCCAGCGTTGTCCTGGGAGCTCAGGGGGTCTGGGGTTTTGGGGTAAAGCAGGGGAACGAGGTTTACTCATTTGGGCGGCAGCTGCCACCCCCAGGTGCTCAGCCCAGGACAGGGGCGGCCCCAACACACCATCCGCTCTGACCGCCCCTAGCAGGAGCTGGTGGAGGTGCGAGGAGCCGAGCGCGGTGGCTTCCGGGAGGAGCCTGCTGGCTGGACGGCTCAGGGTGCAGGCAAGAGGGCGCCTGGCCGCACAGACACGAGCGTGGCTCTAAGGGATGAGGCTGCCACGTGCCGTCTCCTCCGAGAGAAACTGCCACTCACGTTTCATAAGGAAGTCGGTAAAAAATAACAAGTTCAGGGACTTGGCGCAAGGGAGTTTCCCACAGACGGCTTTACGTATTTAGCTCAGGCCACCACCTGTGCTCTCCTGAGCACGTCAGCTACGACTGGGCGGCCGTTCTCTGGCTTATAAAAGCTCCAGAGGACCCACAACTCTCTAAGGATGGACTAAGGGTTTTACAATAATTAAAATAAATGCAGTTCTGGAGCAGGGTTACTGTTCCTTCTTTTTTCTTTTCCTTTTTCTTCTTTTTTAAATTTAATATTCAATTTTTAAACCTGTATATCCAATAAGTGAAATTTTAAAACTGCTCTTATTTTACATTCAAACACTGATCAAAAACAAAATTGCTTTTCCTTAGCTGATTCAAATGCAGTTTTCCACCTGGCATCACTGCTTCCTTTCAACACCTTGAACTAGCTGTGGCCAAAGCTACACATGCTCCATCGTTACGAAACCTCGGGCGATGTCCACACAGCAGCCTGCCTCAGACACTCCTCCACTGGCACAAGTCAAGTCTTTTTGTCATTCTTGGTTTCACACCTTCTAAGATTATAGACAGCTCTAATATCTCAGGGTTTCGGATACTGTGTTACATAGATACTATGATGGTTTTGATATCAAAGATTAAAAAAAACAGCTTTACAGAGTTGCAACACCTACTCTCAGTTCATTGGACTCACCCAGGACAACTAACAAGGAGGTGAGGATGGACAACCACCATCCCAAGGAACCAAGAGAGCCTACAACTACAAGCAAGAGAGGCCCATCCATCAGCCATAAGGGACTGAAGCCCCCTCTCAACTGGAGGTGGAGTGGGCATCACCATCCCAGAATCCTCAGGACTGGGGATAGAACTCTTGGCTAGAGTGGACTTACTGGTATTCTACTATAGACATATTGTAATTCTAGCAATGGAAGAAATTACAACATTGACGTGGAGGCAGTGGCCACTGGAGGGGGAGCAGGGAGAGGGAAAAACAGGTATAATATGGGGGCTTTTTCAAGACTTGGGAATCGCCCTGAATGACACTGCAATGACAGATATAGGCCATTTTATATCTTCCCATAACCTGCAGAACTGTGTGGGAGAGAGTGTAGACTGCAGTGTGAACTATGGTCCATGCTCAGTGGCAAAGCCCCAGGATGAGTTTATCAATTGCAATGAACGTGCCACACTAATGAAGGATGTTGTTTATGTGGGAGGGTGTGGCAGGTGTGGGAGGTGTGGGGAGCAGGGCATAGGGGAATCCCTATATTTTTTATGTAACATTTATGTAATCTAAAAATCTTTAAAAATAAAAATATATTTATGATTAACAAAACCAGCTTTATGAAAATTATTACATGATATAAGGTGGTTCATTTGTTGTATCAGCATTTTTAAACTCTAGGGACGCCTGCTCCTCCCCCGGAAAAGCACATTTAGGGGATTTCACAGGTCCGGGGACTCTCACAGGCAAGAACGCGCTAGTCTCTCCATCAGCCCCGGGGTCGGAGGTCCAGTGCGCACGCAGAGGGCTGTGGTCCTGTGATGAAAGGGGGCGATGAGCAACAGGAAGGCTGGGACGTCACAGCCGGAGCCAGAACTCGCCTGGAGACACGTCCGGGGACCCCGGGGCCTGCAGCCCAGGGCCGGCCCCACGAGGCGGCAAACGTCCTGCACGACCAGCCCCCGTCCCTACAACCTCGCCCCAGCGTCCTAATCATCCTAACTGCACCGGCGCCTCGGGAAGGCGAGACTAGCCAGGCCCTGGAGCCAGACTGCGCCCCCGCTGGTCGGCTCCCTGATGGGCAGCATGAGGGAAGGTCATCCTCCTTCCAAATTCTACAGCCTCGCCTCCACTTCCCTTCAAGGTGCTCCGTTCCTGCCATTCTATGACCTCAGGACACCTGGCAGGCAGCCCCTCCAAGGACAGTCTGGAAGAGTAATCCTTCATTTAAGTTTCCTAACGCTTGTGACATCAAATCAAATCATGTTTAAAATTTTTAACCTTTTACCATATTGTTGAGATATTTACCATAAGAAAAGCACTGCAAGGAAGAAAAAAATGAGAAACCTTGTTCCCATTTATTTAAAAGTCCAAAGTTATGAGATTGGCCCATGTGCATTTCCCCTTACTTCCATTTCGCTCCCAAGGCAGCGCGAGCAGGTCCTATTACCACTGCTACGCACATGACGTACTCATGTAATCGGCAGTGGAATCCCTCTTACGTCTACTGCCAAGAGTTTCCTGGTCAAGGAACTGGTTTTCTGATGGGTCACTTAAGACTTTGTACACCTTAAGTAAACATTTTCTGCATACTAATAATATAAAATTTTGAAGTTGAATCCACGATAGAAAAAGTGGCCTCTGTGCCTGGGAGCTCTGACCCCAGGGGCTCTGGAGCTGGAGGCAAACCAGCTGGGTGGCCACCTAAGGTCTAAGTTAATCCTGTCTGCAGAAAGTATCCTGAGTTTTCTAAAATTTCCAGATATCAGCACACACCATCAGAAAACACAACTTGGTAATATAGAACTAGGGGACTTTCTAAAAGCACAGAAACCATGAACGCTTGAGGCCACGACGGCCCCTGCCAGGACCCAGGGGCAGGCCCAGCCCCTTCCGTATTCCAGCTGCAATGACGGTCCAGTGCAGAGGCCGCGGCCCCGTCGGCGCGCTCACCTGGCCTCCTAGCCACCCCACCTGCCCGTGGGGTCCTTCCCCCTCCCCCAGCTCACCCTGGAGATCAAATCTCACGATGCTGGTAAGCTGCCCGAGCTCACTGCATGAGTTCCCACGTATCCATCTCCAAAGGAATCTGGCAACACGCGGTAAAGTTAAAGCCTGCGGCTCCACTTCCGGGTGTCGAAGCCTGAGTGCAGCTGCACGCAGGAATATGTCAGTTGTTCGTCAAAACGCCGGTGGCGCTAGCAAATACTGGAGGCAACTTAAATGTTCATTCACGGAGGACAGGTGAACAACGTGGCAGTACAGAAAATGGAATACGACACGAGGCAAGAGGTGCGCGCTCCGACTAAACGAGTCACCCGCAGGAAACAGCACGTTGGGCGGGAAGAGCGAGCGGTATTGCTCAGAAACGTCTTAAGACCACGGGTGTGCCAGGGCGTGCACGAGTGTGCACGGGTGTGCACGCAGTGAGAAAGCCTAAAAGCAGCTGGGGTCGTGACCCCCATCTCTGCAGGCGGGTGGACCCAGGGGCTGGGTTGAGCCATCAACCACTTACCGTATTTGGGAAATTCGAACTCAGAGCCAAAGTGGCAAAATATTAAGATGCACTTTGTGTGCGTTATATTCTTTTCTGTATACCTAAAATACGTCACCCTAGAGTTTCCAATAAAAAAGATACTCCATTTAAAGGCAAAATAGGAAATGTAGAGCTGGATGCACATAAAACGATGCTCTTAGCATCGTTACAGTAAAAAATGCAGAAGGAATGTAAATGGTTAATAGTAGTGGTTAAGTGAGTTATTGTACATCCACATAACTGACTACAGAGCCAGGAAAACTGTTTTTAAGAACTGTATTCAGATAACATTGAGGGAAAAACAGGACCCAGCTGATATACTGTGCTGCCTTTACACTGCATTTACGTGAGGGAAATAAAACCTGAGCAGCTGTCTCTGTACTGTGGTATTAAGGACGCCGCTGATTTACTTCTCTTTTCTGTATTTTCACATTACCATGAGGAGCATGGAAAGTCTTAAAACAGAACGTGCTGGATTTTAAGCGTTTATCCGTCCAGACGTGCAGGGCCCTGAGGAGCCCTGAAAAGTGGGTGCTCACAGCCCAGAGGGCCGCCGGGCGGGGCCGGGCAGCTCCCCCCACCCGGGCCCTCTCCTCAGCCCCCGCCTCCCGCGGCCAGCGGCAACCCCCAGGCCTGTCAGCACCGCCCCTCGCCCCAGCGCCTCCTCCTGGACACGCTCCAGCCAAGGTCAGGGCAGGGGGCCAAGCTGCTGCAGCCCTCCGCCCCTGCCCTCGGGGTGGCCTCCCCACCCGGCCCCGCACCCCGGGGCTCGCCAGGGGTCTCGCTGGCTCCCCACTGCGAATGTGTAATCTCCCCGCAGGCCCCGCCCCCGGGTGCGGTGTGCACCTTCCAAAAGGCACTGTGGACACCAGGGCCAGCGGGGCGCGGCGCGCTGAGTGAAGGCGGCTGAAGCCGAAGCGCCGCGGCTGCCGGGACCAGGCTGCCCCAACCACCGGGAGGCGCGGCCGAGCGGAGCGGGGCTCTGCTCCCTGGGTGTACCCCACTTCTAGACCGGCCACGCTGCCCTCAGGTTGTTGGGGGTGTGGTCCCAGGACCTCTCTCTTCCTGGGGTACCACAGCTCATCTTGTTCAGGGAGAAGATAAGCCAATGTAATGCGTGTGTGAACTTACAGCGAGCTGTATTTACAATACATACCTAAGATTTTAAAACAGTTCCAGACAAAACGGGCCGCTGTGAACGGAGGATCTGCAGACCCAGCTCTGCACACCCGAGGATCTGCACACCTGAGGATCTGCAGACCCTGCTCTGCACACCCGAGGCCCACAGCCCACAGCCTCGGCCGCAGCGCCCAGCCCAGAAGCTGCTCGGGGAGGAGGTGCTGACGCACGTGAGGGAACCTCGCCTTCTCGAAGCTCAGAAACCCAGGCAAGGCGCTGAGAGCCCAGCCGAGGCCGGCAGGGCCCGGTGTGAGCCCCCTGCCCGGCCAGCGAGAGGGAACACCACGCTGTGCCCACTGCAGGCCCTGCCCGGCCGCATGTCCACGGAGCTGAGCGGGCTGCCCCGGCCCCCAGCCTGGGAGGGTGCCTCCCTCACACCTGGGCCCGCAGGGAGCACGGTCAGCTCAGGCTAATTTAGCAGAACGCGTGACAAATAAACCCCGAGCCCATGCCCCTGCGTCCCAGCCGGACACCTGCGGCTCCCTGGGCCCCTCGCAGCCTGCCCCGGCCTCTGCTCCATCTGCTCCATCGCTTCTGACCGTCTGGCCATGCTCGTCTCCTGCTCTGGATTGCTCGAGCACTTTCCAGAGCGCAAAAGCAGGGAGGAAGGCTGAGCTGTTCAGTGGAGGACAATTCAGAGGCGGTCGCTCGCATGGGTGAGAGCTCCAACTGAGGCGGAGACGTCTGTGGACTCTCACGTGTCCTCACACGTGGCAGCGTGGCTGCGGATGGGATTCCCCTTTGGGGACGCCACCTGCTCCGAGGCGAAGGCAGGGGATCTCTCAGGAAGCTGCGCGTGCTGTTCAGGCCATAAACATGAGGAAGGAAGGAAATGAAAATGTCACTGACTGCAGCTGCTCTTCTTAGACGTGGGCAGGAAGCCCCGGTTTCCTGGCTCGTTATGCTTTCCAGCTGTGCTCTTCTGGAACTGAGCGCCAAGCTGCGCTCACGCCCGCACCTGAGGCCAGGACCTGCCCCGCCTCCCCTTCCGCGGCACCTGCCGGGCCTTCAGGTGTCTGGGAGAAGATAACTTCCAATACTTTGCAGTTTTGCAACCAGTGTCTCAAAGGGTCCTGGAAGCGTCTATCTGAAAAGGAATCCAAGGAGCTCCTTTACTTTCACAAATGAACGAGCACTTGGAGACCCTGAGCTGAAATCTACACAGAACAAAACGAAGGCGGTTAGCGCCTGCAGCTCTGAGGGTGCGCGGCTTCTGGTGAGCGCCGAGGGGCTGCCAGGCAGGTGACGGGTAACGTCTCCAGGAGATGGCCGGGAATCCTCAAGATCTAGTGGAAACTCAACTTCCTGTGCAGGGCGGGGTGGAGGGAGAAAAGAGAGAGCCAGAGAGTTCTGTCGTGGATTTAGCCTAAAAAGGGTAAATACTTAGAGAGGAATGTTTCCGTGTCTGCTCGGAGCGCTGGGCTCTGCTACTCTCGCTTCTGCTCGCTCTGCTTTGAAATGATCAGTGCTTCAAAAGGAAACGGCCACGGGTGGTCCTTAAAGAGACAAAGCAGGATGTGGGCCTGGGGGCTGCGTGTCTGTGTCCCGCCCCGTCTGATAGCCGCCCTGAGCCGGAAGAATCTGGCTTTCCTCAGTTCTAATCAGACTCTGCTTTCTTCCCCTGTCAGGACGAGAGGCTTCCGAGAGAACACAGGGCCTTGTGTCGCGGTCTGGTGCCCTCCCTGGGAACGCGAGACCTCTGCGCCGGCCGTGGCGGCCGCAGCGGACATTCCATTGTGCTGAGCCAGAGCCTCGGGGGCCAGAGGGAAGCCTGAGCCACAGCAGCTTTCCCAGGACCGGGCAGAGCTGGCAGAGCTCAGGGATGGGGCTCGGAAGAGACTCTCATGAAGCAGCTAAGACACAGGCAGAGGAGGCCAGGTTAACATGCAGCCCCCGCAAAAGGAAGACCCCAGACCCACTTTGTGCTGGCGAGAGGCTGTGCAGTCGCCCCCATTCAGGGATCCTGCTGCCATCGCAAGAAAAACATGCAACGTGGCATCCAGCAGAGGCGACCGAGCGGAAAAGCAAACTGTGACCAAATCAGCAGGGGCCTGGGGGCGAGGGGGCTTTCTGGTGGGCTCCCATGACGGCTTAAGCCCAGTGGACGTCAAAGAAGTCCGTTTCCCTTATTATCCATGACCACAGCGTGAAATTCCAGAGAAGGCACTTCTCCCGAGTCCTCCTGCGGCTGGTCTATCCGTAGCAGTGCCAAGTGAGCTCAGTCAGGCACACGCCCCAACAGCCCTGCCATTTCCCAGCGAAGCCGTGATCAGGGCAGCAGAGGCCAGAAGCTCACACGTGTGACGGTGCTCAGCGTTCCGTGTGCTCAGCTCATTCCGTGTGTTCAGATCACTCATGTGCTCATTCGTTCCGTGTGCTCGGCTCATTCGTGTGCTCAGCTGTTCCGTGTGCTCAGTTCACTCGTGTGCTCAGCTCTCGTGTGCTCAGTTCACTCGTGTGCTCAGCTCTCTCGTGTGCTCAGCTCATTCCATGTGCTCAGCTCATGCGTGTGCCTGGCTCACTCCGTGTGCTCAGCTCATTCGTGTGCTCAGCTCATGCGTGTGCCTGGCTCACTCCGTGTACTCAGCTCATTCGTGTGCTCAACCTCTTGCCCTACCAAGTCTTCTCTGTGGTTAAACTAATAGTAATGACCTTCCATGACCTTGCCTTACCCCTAGGCCATTCGCTGCCCGGGATACTCCTGCACCCCTGAACCCACCTGGGGCCTGGCCTTCCACTGCCGCCCACTGCCCACCTCCGGCATCAGGGCCGAATCCAGGGGCTCCTTTCCAGCCTCCCCGAGGCGGCCTTGGCTGCCTCCTTCGAGCCTCTGCTCCACTTCTCCACCCTCCCCCAGGACCCCCACTGCTCCAGCTCCCTCCATCTGCCCCCTAAAGGCTGGGGCTCCCCAAAGGGTCTACTTGGGGCCTTCTCTTTAGGAAACTCCTGTGAGCAACGGCCTCCTCGCCGCAACCTTCAGAAGCCACCCTCCCTCCCGCGTGACGTCCAGCTCAGAGCAGCCTGGGCCTCCCCTGAGAAGCTGCAGGTCAAGCCAGGGCCCCGCCCCTCACCTGCCAGCTCCCTCCCCACCTACCAGACATGCAGTTGAAAGGGATCTGGGGCCACGCGCCCCAGCAGCTCTCCGGCATGCGCCCTCTGCTCCAAGGCCAGTGCCCCCCCCAAGTGTCCGGCGTTCCACAGCCAGGGTCCCACCTCCCTCTTTCCTGCCGCCCCTTCCGAGGGGCCAGTCCTCGGCCCCCACCACCCAGAGGGCACGTCCAACCTCATCCCCGGCCTCGGGGCACGCTCCCAGCCAGGCCCCGCTCCGGGCAGGGCACTCACCTCTCCCAGCTCTCTGCCCGCAACCCCCTGGCCTCATGGCCACGATCCGACCACGGAAACCCTCCTGCCGCTCCAAGGGACCTCCAGCCAGCAGCCCCCACAACCGGATGGCTCATCCGCCTTCCCTTTTGGAACGTTTCCCCTCATTACTGCACCCTCCTGAGCCCAGGCACACACCTGCCCTGCGCTGTCCTACGAAAAAGACTCCCTGAGGGGCGTGGGGCCCAGGGTCAAAGACGGGGCGCCCGACCACACCTCCTCTGTGCCCCCACCCTGGACTTTCTTCCAGCAACACAGCCAGAAAACGGCGGCGTCAGGCTTGGCCACTCCAGCCCACCCCCCCGAGCGAGATTTCTCAGCAGCGGCCCCTGTTCCTACAGGTCACCCGTCACCTGGAGGTCCCCTGGTGCTGAGCGGCAGCTGCTCCTGGGAGCCTCTGCCCCCAGCTGGGAGCTTCCAATGACTTCCAGCGGGAACCCATGATTCAGACAACCCGGGACCCTTATCGGCCAGCCCCTGGCCCAGGTCATCATTCAAGGGTCCACTTCCTCCCCGCCTGTCCCCTCCTGCGGCCGTTTGCTGTCCAGCCCAGCTCCATGCTGGGTAGACAAAGACCTGCCTGAGTCTTTATACCTCAGGAAGGCGGGAAACCCTCACGGCTTAGGGGGAAACGGAGCCATGACGGCGCCGTGCTGGGCGAGTGTCTGACTGAGGCTTTGGTGCAGCCACATGCCTTTGAGTGCGGAGTTCTGTGGACTATGGACCTTGCAGAAGAGAAGAAAGCACAGACTGGGGTGGGGGAAGTGGGGGAGATACGCCAACCACAGGCAAACTACGAGGGGGACAATTTGTCTCTAGCCCACTCAACTCTCTTCGAAGACCCCGCTCCCGCTTCAAGACTTTATTTCATTCACTGACAGTCTCAAAGGCAATTTTAGGATTGCAGGGAGCTCCTGCTGGCAGTCAGTTTCTTTCTTTACCCTGAAGACACCATTCCATTGTCCTTTTTTGTTTCAACTGTCATTGTTGAAAAGTCAGTAATCTGTGATTTTCTAGAAGGTAAGCCATTTCCCCACCCACCCGCTCACCCACCCACCACCCTGACTGAATTCTTCTTAGCTTTTTTGGTTTGCTGGATGAAGATGTTTTTTTATTATTGTGTTTGGCTTTTGGGCTCCTTGGGGTTCTTGTTTCTATGAACTGATGCCTTTCATCAGAAAATTCTTAGCCATTATTTCTTCAAATATTGTGTCTGCTCCATTTATCTCTCTTCTTTCTCTCTGAGACTCCGATTAAATGCATTTTAAACCATTTACATGTGTCCTCTATGTTTTACCCTCTCTTCTATATTTTCCATGCTTTTACTTGTCCATGCTTTACTTTGCATAGATTCTTCTGACCTATCTTCCAGTCCACTGTTTGTCTCTTCAGCTCTGTCTAATCTGTCTACTCTGCAAATAAACCCTTCCACTGAGATTTTAATATCGGTTATTGTGTTTGTAAGTTCTAAAATTTTGAATTGGTTCTTTTTTCCTATTTGCAATGTAATTTTCATAGTTTGCGGTTCCTTGTTGAAAGTTTTGAGTCTGACTCTTATCTCTGTGAATTTCGTAATCATAGTTGTTGAACCACCTGTGCCTGGTAATTTTAGTGAAAAGCAGTAGTGATGACATCCTGGTAATCTGGAGCAGTAGTGGGTTTGTTTCCATTGTCTGTTGCTCATGCTGCTCTCATTCATGTTATATTCTCTTCATGTACCTGAGTATCTTTGATTGTGGCCCTGCTCTCGCTGTGTAAAACCTGGGCATTTATAATCTATAATGGGAAACTGTAGTCTATAAATCGGCCCTCTTTATCCCCTTACCCTCTACCGGGGACCCATGATCTGTTATTTTCTTCCATTTCTCTTCCCTCCCTACCTTAATAAATTACTGGCCTAACTAATAAAATAAAAAAATAAAAAGAGTATGTTTTTAAATGTCATTCACAATTTCTTAGTTGTCTTCATCGGGAGCATCGATCTGAGTTACTTCTATGAAAAACCTTGCCGTTCACGTAGTACTTTGCCTAGTCAGACCCTTAAGACACAGTAATAAATAAACTGAACTTGCAGGTAGATTAATGATCTAGTCTTATGAAATAATTGAAAACCCACCATTAGACTGGAATACTTTGAGAAATGTGAAACAACTTTGAGTTTTCTTGAGTCAAATTTGAAAAAAGCCAGTCAGTTGGAGTTTGTGTAAGACAGTCAGGAAACTAAATAAAAAAGATCAATTAACCAAGAAAATCTGACTTACATTGGGATAAAATATCTACAATACAACATGAAAAATGGAAAATCTTGCATTAGGAAGTCAGGTATTTAAAATATTTAAATTAAAAACAAAAATAAAAAGTAAAGCTCAAAATAGAACCTCATTCACTCTTTTTTTTTTTTTTTAAAGATTTATTTATTTATTTATTTATCCCCCCCTTGCTGCTTGTGTCCACTGTGTCCATTCGCTGTGCGTTCTCTCCGCGTCCGCCTATCTCCCCCTTGCTGCGAGATACCGCTGCACCAGCCCACCGCGCCGCGCGGGCCGGCCTGCCCTCACAAGGAGGCCCCGGGAAGCAAACCCAGGGCCTCCCATATGATAAACGGGAGCTCTGTCAATTGAGCCACACCCGCTTCCCCTCATTCACTCTTACATTAAGCACAAAGCATTAGTTTCAAGTGAGAATGCCTTAAAGTTGTTGGGAGTGGCAGAAATGTTTTATCATCTAACCAACTAATAGCCACAAATCTTCTCCTGCACCTCTGCTACCCAACCTATTCTGTCCTGTCAGAACAGGATTTGTTCAAGCAGCAGAAAGAGAGACACTGATCTCAAGAGAATGAGCCCCTTGAGAACCCCAGAAGGTGAAGAGCAATGGACTGAAGCCACTTATGGAACTCCTGACCACTCTAGCTTCCTAATCTTCCTTGCAGCCAATTCTGGCCATAATATGGAAGAGGGTTTCTGTGAAATTTTACTTTGCTGATGAACAAACAACAACAGCAAACCAGGAAGACCCACACAGGATGTTCAGGACTGCTGCAGCCCTTTTCTGACCAGGAGGCAACAAACACAAAATGAAAAGCCAGCAGACTGAGGATGGAAGAGCAGAATCTGAGCTGTTAAACAAGTCCTGATTGGCATTAGTTAAAAAGGGAATGCAGTAGAGTTTTAGGTTGCTAATCGTGGGGTTTTCTAGGACTTGACTTTGGAAACCCCCATAATGAACATGTTCAGTGAATGGGCTCGTACGGTGCTGTGTCAGCACAGGATTACTGGAGACAGTGCTCGAAACTGTTGTCACTTACCATGATACAGGAGTCCTGAGGCTCAAGGTCAAAGTCAGTGAAGTTCAAGAGAACACGGTGGTTTCTTTCAACCTGAATGACCCAGGAGCAGTCGGTGTTACTCCGGTAAGGCCCAGGGTAATTTGGAGAATGAATCTCTCCACTGGGAACCTGGAAGATCCCACCGCAACCTGCAGTGGGAAACCCAGTTCAATAGTGAGAGGAAAGGCAGAGGGAAGGGGCTGCTATCACGGATCAATATGCTGTTCTGCCGGCCACTGCTTTTCTCAAAGGGATACAGGATGATGCAGGCAATGTAAGAAAATATTTCAAACACCTTAAATATTTATAGCAAAAGTGACAAAGAAGGAAAAGTAAGTTCAAATACAGTTGTGTTTACACAACACCATGAAATCCCTCTTCACTGTTCTCTAAAATTGTAGCACACATAAAAATAACATTCCTCCTCCTAAGAATTTTGATAATCCAGCAGTATTATCAAATGTTTTAGTATCTGCCCTTTACACGTTTCACACTCTGGACCTAGTGCAATAGTTACTCAGTTTTTTTTATTCCTACCATGTTATCAAATGCCTACATCTGTGACCCATCATTTATTTTTGGATTTATGATGGTATCAACCAATAATGGAAAAATTCAGTGTTATTTCCTAACACTCAAGCACTTTTGGGCCCTCTAAAGACAATGTACGTGTTTTTTTAATAAGTTCACGTACACCTAACACTAAAGAGGTCTAATGTACCTCTTGTCACCTGAGAGCTGAAGAAGCAGGGCCGCAGGTGGCCGGGCGGCCAGCAGGTGGCCTGCCGAGTCTCTCCTGGCTGCTCGGCTGGGAGTCTGCGCAGGCCACCAAAGGCTCAGTTCCCGCCTCCTCGTGGGTGCAACGGGGGGGCCAGGCTGGGGGGGCCTCGTGAACGAGGGGGCTGTGGAGCCAGGCTGGGGGGGGGCCTCGCGAACGGTTAGAGACACCTGGCCCTGGCAGGCAGGGCCTGCAGCCATGCGGCGTTCTCATCTGTAGGGCCAGCAAGCTGGTGGCGTTGCAGGGGTCTGCCCACGCACAGGCCTGCACCTGCTGGTCTGCACAGGCACCTGGGGTCTTGGGCACCCCTGAGTCTAGCGTCTGCAGTGGGCATTTGTCTGCACCATGGTGGAGGCGTTCTGCCATCTGCTGGAGCTGGGGACTGGGCCCATGACCCCCGGCACGAGGGCACCCACACCAGCCTCCGCGCTCGGCCTGGACCTGCCCGTCCAGAGGCAGCCTT